>JAJIBD010004751.1:0-29192 GCA_021461705.1 Cryptotis parvus | reverse complement strand
CTTATAGCTACATTTATTCCATTGTGTACACATGTACCATACTTTCTTTTATCCAGTCACTTATTCTTAGACAATTGGCTTATTTTCAGACTCCTTCTTGAATAGTGCCGTGAATAGTGCTGCAGTGAATATAGAGTGCTAACTTTTCTGAATATAGTTTCAGAGTCCTCTGGGCAGACAGAAGCAAACTTTAAGGCCATATTGTTCCAAATTCTTAGTCTCGTTGAGAAAAGCTTTGCATCACTTTATAAACATCTATAAAGGTTATACCAGGCAACGTTCTCCTTAAAGTAGATTGAGGGTCCTCCCTTTCCTCCTACTACACAACACACACACATCTACAGCAACATTGATCTATTTGTTCATTGTTATATGTGCCATTCCTACATGGGCAAGGTGTTATCTCTTTCTTGTTTTGATTTGCATTTCTCGTGATGATGATGAAGAGAATTTTTTAAATATACTCTATAAGTCATCACTTTTGGAGGAAGTTTCTGTTCATCTCTATCCATCCATTTTTGGATAGAACTGGTTTTTCTTGTTGTTCTACCAGCACTTTACATATCTTGGATGTTTGCATTTCTTTACAAGTGATAATTTTTTTCTCCGAGTCTATGGGGATACCTTTCTATTTTGGTCATCATTTCCTTTAGTGAAGTTTCAGTTATTTTGTACTCACATTTGCATATTTACACTTCTGTTTGTTCTTACTACGCATTGAATCAATAGCCACACCTTCTAGATTCCTTGACATGAAATGTTTTCTTCAATATAATTTATGAACTCAGGTTTGATATCAAAGTAATTAACCCATTTTGAATTGAGTTTTGTGCATGGTGTGAGTTAATTATGCACATGTCACTAAGCAGATGTCCTAGCACCAATTATTTGTAGAAGAGACTTTCCTGGCTCATTTCATATTCTGATCCTTGATTAAAGATTAACTGTCAGGGCAGAGGAATAACAGCAGAGACAGTGGTTGCTCTTCACATCTCCAACCATGGTTGTATTCTGGCATCCCATACATTTCCCTGAGAGCACCAGGAGTCATTGCTATGTGCAAAGCCAGGGACTAATCCTTGAGCACAACGAGGTATGACCTCAAAACAACAACAAAAGATTTTAATTGTCCATATACCTGAGGATCTATCTCCTGGGTTCTCAATTAGTCTGAGACTCTCCATATTTCAATACTGTGATTTCATCTTCAATTAAAATCTTTGTGCTCTTTCAAGAGAGAATATTTTGTCTAATTATATATTTTTCATGAATTGAGATTCAGCATCATAATCAGAACTATCAGTGATAATCAAAATCCCTACCAATAGTCTATTGCAATTTAATAATTGTTCTCTAATAAGTTAGAGGTGGCTTACAGCAGTGTTTCGCTTTTTTGGGTCATGTCCCTTTTTGACTTTATATCCTTTCTGGTCCTCCTTATTTGACTGATTGATATAGTACTATGGAAACCAATATTTATGTAGCTTTCATTTCAGTTCCCATTATAATAACTTGACAGTCATATGTCCTTTTATTAGAAAATGCTGGTTTAGAGATTGAATATCAATTACATTGTACAATTTCTGTGTGAGTCAGAAAATACGTTATCTGGCTATAGCCTGGGCTGACTCTCATGAGGTTAGCAGATAACATATGTTGGAGCTACTGAGGTTGCTGTTAAGATAACATTCATGTTGGAGCCACCCTAGACTTGATTAGGTATAACTCACTGATCTATTTCTATAGTTGCTTATACATATTGTCGAGGATCCGCTGGGGTCCTCACAGTACCAGTACTGTAGTTCTCTTCTACCTCTGGAGGCCACTCAGGAATGGATGAAAACACAGAATTCCGGCTCAGTTCCTAAAAAAGGTTTAAAGGCTTTTAATAGTACAAAGCTCACCACTGCAATCTAATATAATTAAAGAACTGTAGCTCTGGTCAGAACTTAGATCATATAGAAAGAGCTTATGTACACATAACAACCCTGTAATGTATGTTCTGTAATCCATAGTCTGTAAGGTAGAAGAAAAAGAGAAAGGGAGAAAAAGGAAAGAAATAAAGAACCTGGCCATGAGTAAATAATATGGGGAGGGAGGAGGGAACCGGGGGATGTTAGGGTGGGAGATGGGCACTGGTGGTGGATGGGTGCTGGATCACTGTATGACCAAAACCCAAATATGAACTTTTAGTTGTATTATCTTTGTACCACTGTATATCCCACGGTAGTATAATAAAATACTTTTAAAAAAGAGCCTATGTCTCCCACCAAATAGAGAGAGTATCTCTCACCTGAGAGAAGTCCCACCCAAAAAAGGGGAAAAGGAAAAGGAAAGGGGCCCCAAGTCAGTCCCCTTATATACACCATAGTAATTTATTCAGACAGGGTGGTCCTGTCAACAAAGAACCTTAACAGATTGTAGAAGTTAAGGTGCTCAGCCACTCACCTATTATAGGTATAAACAAAGGGTTATGCTAAGGACTAATCCCTTCTTCTGAGATTATTCCCATGTAAAACACTGGAGAGTAATTCTTGGTGCGATCACACTCACCTGCTTGAGGGCAACCAGTATGATCCTTCCTATAATCTGTAAAGATAGTCTCAAAGTAGCCAGGTTGGTAGTCTCCTGGTACCTTAACTGTCCCACGCTGGGTGCAGGGTATAAAGAGGAGCTGTACTAACCTAGAAAACATAGACATCTTAGTAGATGTATAATAAGTCGTAGTTATCTAGAGTCAAGGTGACTTCTATAACTGCTACACTCTATCAAAGCGCAGCATAGAAGAGAGATCTCATTAGAATGAACCTTGGCTTAAGTACATGTAAGTAGATTAAGCTGTGAGTGGGTAAGAGCAAAGCCCTTAAACTAACTAAGCCTGTCATCCATCAACACATAACTGTTTTGTTGCTGTTGGGCTATTAATAGGAGACCTCTCGGTTCCTCATCATATTTATTTTCCCATAAAGTTTTAAAATACATTCCTCATGTTGTTTGAAAGCCATGACATGGGCTGTTTTCTATATAGTGAGAAAGCTAAGAGAAATCAATGGTAGAAGCTGCAAGATCTGTCATGTCCTAATCTGGGGAAATTATACAGGATCATTTTAACCAACAGTGATTACATGATTCAAAAACTATCACTATGGGAGAAGTCTGTAAAGAATTTTGAAAACCACAAAGTATGGGAATTTTGTAGAATGAAAATATCACAATAAATGTTTTAACAAAGGAATAACATAAGCAATGTGAAATATATACTTTACGAAAAGTGCTCCCTTAAATAAGTATTTCTTAGAGAAAATATACGTGATGCATTTTCTTTTCTCTTGACATGCCAGTCTTTAGTTTTTAGTTGAAATCAGCAACAATAATTTCTATCTAAACTTAATGTCAATTAACACAGTAATTACAAGACAGTAGCTGTCTCACATGATAATTGATGATAATTGCTTCCTCGCTTTAATTGGTATATAAACAAGACTATGCCATAGGAATCCAAAATATACCTCGAAAGAAAAAAGAAATGAAAGAAGCAAAAATTTTTCAAGTCACTTAAACTGATCAGAGTTAACAAATCCAGCTATGTGTCTACAAGTCAACAAAGAGTTGCTGGCAATGTTAATATTTCCTGGGAGCTGGCACATAGTAGAAGTGGAAAGCACCAGGGTGGCTGGCTTCAATACTAGAACACTGCTGAGTTGTGAGCTGAAGCCCAGCCCTCAATGGCAGTTATGCCAATGTGTTGAAGTGTAAATGGTGCCAATTCACAAGACCACAGCAGGTTCAGGAAAGATGGAATGATGTCCATATCCCTCCACAGTCATTTATGATTTTTCAAATGAAAACTCAAATTAAAGAAGGTAGCTGATGGCTTCTATTGTTTTGGGTCAAATACTTTAGAAGCCTGTATATTATAACATCTGAAAAAATAAGGGGAGTCCAATGTATAACTGTCAAACAGTTTCACTACTTATTAGAGAGGCAAAGGAAAATAAATATATGCAGGAGTAAAAATTTAAAGATTACAATTGAATCCCCCCAATTTATGTCATTAAATGGAAGGTGATACTTAGATCTATATGTATAAATCTCCATGGGGATTTATACATATAGGGCCCCTACCCATGGGGGTTCCATTTCCACATTCGACTCCCCTCTCGGGTCACAACTCACCCAGCAGATCAAACTATCACAGCCTGGATCATCTACACTCCACCCCGCAGCAGTTTTTTTTTTCAATCTGGCCCAGGTATGCTGAACCAGAGACTCTCAGACATGGGGTAGAGCTGCTGCTTGCTCTCCCTGTGCCTAGCCGCTCATGAGGCGCCTGAGAGGCATGGCAGGTTCTAGCCCCTGGCCTGCCACCCCAGCAGAGCCTCACAACAAGCCAGATAACCTCCCCTACTACATGGGGCCCGCCATTTTCCACATCCCGACTTCCTTCATCGCTAACTCCACCTAGAATACCATGACTATCACAGGCTGGCTTGGCTGCGCGCCGGTTCATCATCACATGCTTTTTTTAGAGGTGACTACAACAATATGCCACCCGGCACGGCAAACCTGGTAAGCTGCCTGTAGTATTTGATATGCCAAATACGAGTAACATGTTATATTAGGTCATTCTCATGACCTAATATAATGGTTTGAGGCTCTTTATTTTCCTGGAGCAAGAGGATGCCTTTGGGTTCCTACTATAGCATGAACAGGGCATATGGAGATATTACTGGTGCCCGCCTAGCAAATAGGATGATTAACGGGAAGATAGTGATAGTGATAGAGAGTGATGTAAAAATCAGAAATAAGTTATAGAAGAAAGAAATATTATATAATAATAGGAAGTTTGAAAGAGATATTTGTTTTCTCATTGACTTTGGGAACATGAACCTAGTATCATCAATAGCAGTTTCTCAGAAATTCATTGAAGACGATTCTAAGCTTTTTAGGGAAAAGTGTAATATCTAAAGCATAACAAAGATCCTAGATTGTCGGCATTTTAGTTTTAAGCAATTTCAATTAGGGAGTAAAATAAACAACTATTGGAACATGGGAGAAGATGGATACTAATCAGATATTGTGGAAGCGTCTTATATAAGAATTTGAAAGCTTATTTACCTATAAGTTGGGGTGCCATATCCTTAATGATGAGAATAAATTAAAAATTTTTAAGTATTTTATTATACCACCGTGAGATATACAAATAAAAAGATATACACTAAAAGTTCATATTTGGGTTTTGGTCATACAGTGTTCCAGCACCCGTCCCTCCACCAGTGCCCATCTCCCCACCACCAACGCCCCCGGTTCCCCTCTCCCCCTTCCCTCAGCCCCCTCCATGGCAGGTTCCTTATTCTTTCCCTTTCTCTCTCTTTCTTTCCTCCTTCCCTTCCAGACTATGGATTACAGAACATACATTAAGAGGTTGTCATGTGTATCCTTTGCCTCTATTTAATGCTCAGTTCTAGGTTGGCATTAGTACCCCCGACAATTATTAGCACACTGTTCCATTTTCTGTCTTACCTAATCTCTGACTCCCACACGCTTGTGATAATTTCCACTTTTGACAAGACCTCCTGATATATGTTTCACTTGACCTTGATATTGGTGTCATAATATGTACATATATATTTATGCCATGCAAATAAATGCAGTCATTCTTGTATCTGTCTCTCTCCTTCTGGCTAATTTCGCTCAACATAATCTTCTCCATGTCCATCCATTTATAGGCAAATTTACTCCTGGGAATCTACTCTGGGAAACCAAAAATACGCAGCGGAAACACCATCCCTACTTTTATGTTCATAGCAGCATTATTCACAATAGCCAGAATCTGGAAGCAACTAGAGTGCCCGAAAATCGATGATTGGATAAAGAAGCTTTGTACATCTACACAATGGAATACTATGCAGCTTGTTAGGAAAATTTTTTGTTTTTAATATGTAGGATGGGGCCAGAGTGGGATGTCCAGCTGGTAGGGCATTTGTCTTGCATGCAGCCGACCTGGGTTCGATCCCTGGCATCCCATATGGTTCCCCTCCTGAGCACCGCCAGAAACAGTTTCTGAGTGCAGAGCCAGAGCAACCCCCTGAGAATCGCCGGGGGTGACCCAAAAAGCAAAAAAAATATGATGTAGGATAGAAGAAACGATTCCAGAGCCAGGGGCTGCCACCATTATAAAATTGAAACTTACAATAAAGCAGCAGTTTCTCAAATGCTAACAGTTTCTGTTTTTCTGAAAATGAAAGCATGAATAAAGGTATATACCTTTCTCTAGAAAAAATGGTGTTAGAACAAGTTGCTATAATGTTTATGCTTAGTACCTAATTCATTAACTTTGAACAACTGTTGCTAAACATTAAATTTTCCAGATGATTCCAAGGAAAATCTTTTTTCAAGTGCCTTATGACTCTTAGTTTGAGAACATCCATTTAAATTTTAACTACGCTGATAACAGTGGGGATATTTGATTACTAAAGTCAAAAAATTTATTTACTGTGGACGTAAAAATTCAAGAATGAAGAGATTCATTAATGAGCAGAGCCAAGAAAACAGTCCAAATAAGCTCCTAAAGAGTGTCAGCTCTATAAAATAAACATGGAGAATGAGACTGAGCTTAGTACAACAGAGCTGAAGTGTGCTGATTTTAGACTTCAAACTTATTTTACTTTCCATCTTGGTGGCATATCACAATATCGTGAATACATAGTGTCTATTCCATGTGGTCGCATGGCAATTCCAGTTGGACAGAGACTTGAGTGACACGGATATTTGCTGCTAAACTATCTAAATAACCCTTACGTCACCAGAGAGTATGTGCAGAGGGTCGGGCACTGGTAAACACATGGCCAATCTGCCAATCCCCGCACCACACAGTCTTCTGTGTTTTGCCAGGACTGATCCCTGGAGAGCGGAGCCAGAAGTAAGCCCCTGAGAAGTAGAGGGTCTAGCCTCAAAACAGAAAACAGCCCAAAAAAGAGCCCTTGGCATCAACAAAAGTTTAAGTAAAAAGTTTATAAATCTGTCCTGGAAGGATTAACTTACCACTTGTCTTCCACTTCATTAGCCAGAGCTCAATTGCTTCATAAATTTAGTGTAAAGGCAGTTTGATCAATGTAGTCATAGCTACTTTCAGATAACAATAATATATTACTATGTAAGGAGAGTTTGATTATCTAGTCAACAGAATCACCAAAGACTACAGAAAATAACTAGGAAAGATGAGTTTATATAATGTTGTACTTCAATTTCTAGGACTTAAATTCTCTAACTTATATTACAAAAGATTTTATCTTTGAAATATACTTTTTTCTAGAAATATGATAATGGAGGAATATTTTATCAGAGTTATCAAAGAATCTCTCTGACTTGCTTAAATCTTATTATAGGACTCACTAGTGAATTATATTAGACAATATAGCCTGAATATAATAACTAGAGATGGGAAGAAAATTTAGAATGTATTTTCAGTTCACAAACAATGTTTTTAAGTTTCTATAACAACTGATTGTCTTTTTCAGAATCATCTGGGGGAAAAATTATAAAGTGCCTATTCATAGTCCACAGTGATGCACAAACAGAAATTATTTCCCTAAGGCATAAATTCATGAGTGATTTGGACTATATGGAACCAAAAAATTGAATAACTTGGAGGATTAAAGGCTTCAAGACCCAGGGCATGTTGTGTTCTCTTTATTTGTTTCTACACTTTCCTTTTGCTTTTAGAAAAACTTCCCAATACAGTGCTATGATTCCCACTGCCCCATTGTATTCTTTTACTTAGGAATACCCTTGGCAAAGTTAAGTCATTCCAATTTGGGTGTCTTGGTAAATATATTGGTTAGATGGGAAAGTACCTGCCTGTTGGGAATGTTGGGAATCTTCAACAGTATTGGGTTCATCTGTTTCCCTTGGTTTCTTTCGTGCTAGCCACCATCTCCTCTGGTGGATGAACGAAGAAACACAAGCACAGTCTAGAAAATCCAAGGCTTTACTTCTTCCAACTCCACTCCACCAACTGTCACACACATTATCTCCCCTAAACTGTTAGAGTTAATCTTATGCAAAGGCTGGGTTCAAAGCGTAAAAGAATGAGGTTAAAAACTGGCTTCCTTGTTGTGGGCAAAATCCCCATGGTGCCATGCCCCTGCTTCTAGGGCTTGTATCACTTCTTTGTCTTCCCGCTGATCATCGATTTGCTTGAGCGGGCACCAGTAACATCTCCATATGTTCTGTCACATGCTAATAGAGTCCAAGGTTATTTGCTTGCTCTTAGGAACAAAAAAAAGCCCCAAATCATTCTATCAGGTTATGGAATGAGGTCTGTAATTGTTACTAATATTTGGCATATCAAATACGACACGGGTAGGGACACCTAAGCCTGATGGTCAGAGTGTGAACTTCTGCATCAGGCTAGCCCCTCCCCTGCACCAGCCCTCTGATTGCCACTGCTCCACTCCAGGTGCATGCAGAACCTTTAGGCTCATCCCCATCACACTCCTCAGGGCAGGCGGGACACCTGGAGCCTGATGGCCAGAGTGCGAACTTCCGCAGACCAGACCTACACCCCTCCCTGTGCCAGCCCTCTGATTGCCACTGCTTTGCTCCCAGACCGCCTCATCCTATGTTTCAAAACACCAAAAAACTCAAAACCACTTGGTTACCTTATAGTAGTACTAGGGACATTTTCCACAGTATGCCTACATCGCTCAGAATCTGTGAACAAACTATCAACAACTTTTACTGTGCTGTGAAACATACAGTGCCTAATACACTCAAGTTACAACCTATAACAATAAAAATGGTAAACAACACAGAATTACATCAAGCTCCATAAGCAAAGCCACCTTCCATGAGAAACCAAGCAATAATGAGCTGGATAATCTCTCTGATAAGCAATTTTGAAGAGAGTTGTTAAGAAATGCATAAGATCTCAAGGAAGCAATGGAAACACAGGTTCAATAAAGTGGAAGAGTACCTGAAAGCAGAAGTGAGGAAATTTGAAATGAAAATGCAAGCAGAAATAAAAAAGACATTAGAAATGAGATGGGGAAATGAAAACTCACTGGAAAGTCTTCATAGCAGAGTAACAGCTGCTGAGGACAGAATCAGTGAGCTCAAAGATAAGGTGCAGAGATTTTCTAGACAACAGCAGAAGATGAAGAGACTCACAGTAAATGAACAGACAGCAAGAGATAATTGAGATGAAGCCAAAAGGAATAAATTAGGGATCATTGGAGTCCCAGAGGGACAAGAAAAACCCTGACGAAGAAGCAGCTATCAAAGCAATCATAACTGAGAAGTTCCCAGAAGTGGGGTAGCGTGTGCTCCAGATTCAGAAGGTTTGAAGGGTACCATCTAAAAGAAACCCAAAAAAGAATACCACTAAGACATATCCTAATAAAATGAAAAGAACTATAGATAGAGATAGAATACTAAAAGCTGCAAGATCAAAGAAGGAAATCACATATAAAAGGAAAATCCCTAAGATTTACAGCAGATTTTTCAGAGGAAAACTCTGAGCCTGAAGACAGTGGTGAGATATAGTGAAAAGACTCAACAAAATGAAGGCCTCACCAAGAATTCCTTTACCCCGCCAGACTCACTTTCATATTTGAAGGAAAGATACACAACTTCATAGATAAGCAATAGCTTAAGAATTTCATAGACTCAAAACCAACAGGGAAAGAGAGAACCCAAATAAACAGAATCAGAAATGAAAAGGGGGACATCACAACAGAAACCACAGAAATCCAAAAGATCATCAGAGATTACTTGAGAGTCTGAATGCCATGAAACATGAGAACATAGAAGAAATGGACATATTTCTGAATTCCTATAACCTCCCAAGGCTGAAACAAGAAGACCTGCAGTACCTGAATAAGCCTATCACCATCGGGAAATTGATACAGTAATTAAAAGTCTGCCCAAACAAAAAAAAGCCCAGGTCCAGATGGATTCATTAGTGAATTCTACAAAACTTTTAAGGAGGACATACTCCCAGTCCTTTTCAAGCTCTTCCAGGAAATAGAAGAAACAGAAATGCTCCAAACAGTTTCTATGAGGCACACATCACCCTCATACCCAAAGAAGGAAGAATGAAAGAAAACTATAGACCCCATCTCCCTGATGAACACAGATGCTAAGATCTTCAACAAAATACTAGCAAACAGAATCCAAAGACTCATCAAAAAGATTATACATCATGACCAAGTAGGAATTATCATGGGAATGCAAGATGGTTTAACATTAGCAAATCAACATAAAACATCATATCAAAAAGAAAAAAATAAAAACCATTTGATCCTATCAATAGATGCAGAGAAAGCATTTGACAAGATCCAGCACAATTCATGATTAAACCCTCCAAAAAATAGGAATTTGAAGGAACCTTCCACAAGAAAGTCAAAGCTATCTACCAGGTTATTTATGTGGGTCCTTTCTGTTTCCTGATGAATGCTTGCAGAGCTTTAAACTTCCCTCTTAACACAGCTTTTGCCGTGTCCCACAAGTTCTTATAGTTGGTGTCTTCATTTTCATTTGTTTCAGAAATCTTTGGATTTCCTGTTTGATTTCTTCTATGACCCATTTGTTGTTCAGGAGTGAGCTGTTCAAGTTTCCAGGTGTTTGGTTTGATTCCTTTTTTCTGTATACGGTTAACTTCCATTTTCAGTGCATCATGGTCAGAAAAGATAGCTGACACAATTTCTATCTTTTTTATTTTATTGAGGTATGCTTGTGGCTCAGCATGTGGTCTATCACAGCTGAAGACATTAGAAAAAGACCAACAAAAAGGAGCCCAACCCAGGCAGAAAAAGGAAATAATAAAACTTAGAGAGGAAATCAATGAGTTGGAAACCAAAAAAAACAATCAAAAAGATTAATGAAACCAAGAGCTGGTTTTTGGAAAAATAAACAAGATTGACAAACCATTGGCAAGACTTGTAAGGACAGGGAAAGAGAGAACCCAAATAAAAAATAATCAGAAATAAAAAGGGTGACATCACAACAGAAACCACAGAAACCAAAAGATCATCAGAGATTACTTTGAGAGCATGCTGTGAAACATGAGAATCTAGAAGAAATGGATCAATTCCTGAAGTCCTATAACCTCCTACGGCTGAAACAAGAGGACCTCCAATACATAAATAAGCCTATCACCATTGAGGAAATAGAAAAGTAATTAAAAGTCTTCCCAAACACAAAAGCCCAGGTCCAGACGGATTCACTAGTGAACTCTACCAAACCTTTAAGGAGGACCTACTGCCAGTCCTGTTCAAACTCTTCCAGGAAATAGAAAAAACAGAAATACTCCCAAACAGCTTCTATGAGGCACATATCACCCTGATACCCAAAGCAGGGAGAGACAACACAAAAAGAAAGAAAACTACAGACCAATATCCCTGATGAACACGGATGCTAAGATCTTCAACAAAATACTAGCAAACAGAATCCAAAGACTCATCAAGAAGATTATACATCATGACCAAGTAGGATTCATCCCGGGAATGCAAGGATGGTTCAACATTCGCAAGTCAATCAACATAATACATCATATCAATAAAAGAAAAAATAAAAACCATATGATCCTATCAATAGGCGCAGAGAAAGCATTTGACAAGATCCAGCACCCGCTCATGATTAAAAACGCTCCAGAAAAATGGGAATTGAAGGGACTTTCCTCAAGATAGTTACAGCCATCTACCAAAAGCCCACAGCAAGCATCATTCTCAATGGGGAAAAGTTGAAAGCCTTCCCCTGAGATCAGGGACAAGACAAGGCTGCCCACTCTCACCTCTTTTATTCAATATAGTACTGGAAGTACTTGCGATAGCAATCAGAGAAGAAAAAGGACATCAAGGGCATCCAGATAGGCAAGGAAGAAGTCAAGCTATCATTATTTGCAGATGACATGATATTATACCTAGAGAACCCTAAACTCTCTACCAAAAAAACTCCTAGAAACAATAGACGCATATAGTAGAGTGGCAGGATATAAAATCAACACCCAAAAGTCGGTGGCTTTCCTATATACAAATAACGAAAAGAGAACAAAGGGATATTAAGGAAAACAATTCCATTCACAATTGTGCCACAGAAAATCAAATACCTAGGAATCAACTTACCCAAGTGTGTAAAGGACCTGTACAAAGAAAAACTACAAGACACTGCTCCAAGAGATAAAAGAGGACACAAGGAAATGGAAACATATTCCCCTGCTCATGGATGGGGGAGAATCAACATTGTTAAAATGGTAGTACTCCCTAGAGCTCTGTACAGATTCAATGCAGTCCCTATAAGGATACCCATGACATTCTTCAAAGAAATTGACCAAACGCTCCTGAAATGTGTATGGAACAATAAACCCCCAAGGATAGCTAAAGCAATCCTCGGAAAAAGAAGATGGGAGGCATCACCTTTCCCAACTTCAAACTGTACTACAAGGCAGAATTAATTAAAACAGCATGGTATTGGAATAAAAACAGACCTGTGGACCTATGGAATAGAATTGAGTATCCTGACACCCAACCTCAAACACATGATCATATAATCTTTGATAAAGGTGCAACAAGTCTAAAATGGAGTAAGGAAAGCCTCTTCAACAAGTGGTGTTGGAAAAACTGGGCAGAGACATGTAAAAAATGAATTTGGACCTGTGTCTAACACCATGCACAAAAATCAGATCAAAATGGATTAAAGATCTCAATATCAGACTTGAATCCATAAAGTACATTGAAGAAAATATAGGAAAACCCTCCACGACATTGAAGCTAAAGGCATCTTCAAAGGTGAAACATCACTAACAAAGCAACTAGAAGAAAAGATAAACATATGGGATTACATGAAACTACAAAGCTTCTGCACTTCCAAAAGAAACAGTGACTAAGATACAAAAAGCTGTCCACAGAATGGGAAAGAATATTCACCCAATACCCATCTGATAAGGGGTTAATATCCAGGATATATCAGGCACTGATAGAACTTTACAAGAAGAAAACAAACAAAACAGCCATGGGAGCTGGGCTGTGATCAGTTCTTCTGCTGGGTGGAGCTCTGATGAGAGCGGAGTCCAGATGTGGAAAATGGTGCTCCCTCATGGTGTTGGGGTTCCTTTGGCTTTTGCGAGGGCTCTGCTGGGGTGGCAGGATAGGGCTAGAACCCGCCATTCCTTCTGGGCGCCTTGTGATCAGCTGGGCATAGGGACAGCCGGTAGCTGGTCCCAGGGCTATTAAGGCGCTATTCTCTCTCCTAGGTTTTGCAGGTCTGGCTGCGATGCCCTTCTGCATTGGCAGGTGGCAGACAGGAGACTGGATTGTCCACACCCAGGGCTCTGCCCCATGGACCTTGGATGGTTGACGGTCTGACTTAGAAAAAAGCCTGGGCTCCCTGGGATGAACCCAGAGCCATGACAGAGCCTGGCAAGTTACCTGTTGTGTATTTGGTATGCCAAAAACAGTAACAAATATGGACCTCATTCCCAGTAAATGGAAGACATTACTGGTGCCCGCCCCAGCAAATTGATGAACAGTGGGAAGACAAGTGACAAGTGACAAAGCTAATAAACAACCATTTCAATAATATTTCTAATTATTTTGTACAAACTCAGTAAGAGAGACAGGCATAAATCTACACCCAGGATTAAACCATAGGATCAACTTTCCGAGGGAAATCACGTCATATGATCCAGATTATGTTCCTTTGCCAGATTGATTATATCCAATACCCCTCAGGGTCCTATCATCAAAAATCTCAGAAGGCAATGGCAACAGTCTTAAGTGTTCTGCTCCAGTTGCTCATTTCCTCAGCTTATTTTAGGTAGACCAAAACAGAGCTGTCTGACATTGTTCTAAACTTGGGCCAGAGCAGGACTTACTCTGAAGTTCTCTGGTTTCAAAACCCAAACCAGGGTGAACTATTTCCCTTGCACCATACAGTCCCATGCAGATGATCCTTCTTTTGGGATGAAAGGAATTAAAATAGGTGCAAATGCCACTGATAATTAAGTTGGGAAATACAGCAGAAACCCAGGAGTAAATAATAGTGTTAAATAACCCACAATTGCACTGCCCTACTCTCTTTTTTGTGTTTATACAAGATTCCTTAGCATAAACATACAAAAGACTTGTAGGAAGGAGAATAATAATCTCTCATTAGCAATACAAAAACTCAGGGCTAGCAAATAAGCAAGTAATCCAAGGCTTGCATATTTTTGAGAAAGAGAAGTTTCCATTCAGAAGAATACTATTTTGTTTGGTTGCTTTGTTAAGCATGCTCTTCTTCCCAGTTTTAACTGCCAAGAAAGTTAATATTGTGATTTCCCTCTATTTTGATTATTCTAACCATATGACATTCTTAAGTTACAAAAAAAATTATCACCACATCAAATAATCCCTGTAGTCTGGATTGGAAGTCTGACTCTTCTATTTTTTTTTTTATCTGTGTAGTACTGAAATTGTGTTTGTTTCTCTGAATTTTTTCTTCATGCCCATTAAGTACAGGTAGTAGTTACCTTTTTATAGTAGTGTTATGAGAATGAGATATGTCAATGATTATATAAAGCTTTGTACAACAGGACTCAACAAATTAAATATTTTTAAAATTATTATAGAATTTTTTTTTTTAATTTTTTATTATACCACCGTGAAACATACAATTACAATTTTCAGGATGATGCTATACCTTGTTTGTGTTGTGTATAAATGTGCTGGAAAATAATTAACATTTATCTTTTGGTTATTTATGGTTACATATAATGATTAGTACCTAGGTTATCTGCAAGTACCAGAGATTAAAATTTCAATCAGGGAAGTGACAGCAGACTTAGAAAGATGGGAAAGCTGGGAGATGGTTTCAATATTTTAAGATAAATTTCATCTGGACAATGTCCAACTGCTACTGAACCCAATAAAAACAAGTGCTCTCATACAAATGTTCCCCCACAAACCCATTTTTTTTGTTTTGTATTGTCATTTTCCTGTCCTTTCAATTTTAGGTTTGCCTGCCATAGTAAACTCTGATTTCAATGAGGACTAGATCCATCATGCTGTCTTTGAATCCTCATTGTTACCCTATAGCACTTGGAACATTGTAGGCTCTCAGGAAGTATTAGTTAAAACGAGCCATTCATCATCCTCTCAAAACACTTATGTAAATCACACGTCCTCATACTGTGCTTACAGCTAAAATAGACTTGAGAAATGGGATAGTTCTTCATCAGTACATGGTTATTATCATCTGAGTGGACATTTTCTTTAGAAAGTTTTAAAATATATGACTGAGAACTGTGGGATATGGGACAGTTTGAGCAATTTGTGGATCATTCAGATTTGTTTCTCTATGCACAATAGAGAATTGGAGTGCTTAATTGCTCAATGGTGGGCAAATGAAACCAAGCCCAGGAATGAAATATATATTTATTGAATGAGCATCTTTATTTTTTTTCTTTTGGGTCACACCCAGCAATGCTCAGGGACTACTCCCTGGCTCTGCACTCAGGAATTACTACTCCTGGCAGTGCTCAGGGGACCATATAGGATGCCGGGATGGAACCTGGGCCAGCCGCATGCAAGGCAAACACTCTACCCACTGGACTATCACCCAGTCCCAAACATCTTTCTTTATAAGCTGAAGAAAAATAAATGCATGGATGTCGTCTGGGCCTCAGGAAAAATGTGCATGAAAAGCATGTATTCACCAATGATACATAAAGGTTAATATCTAAACCATCTTCATGCCCCTTGTTGGGATTTCCCAACCAAGATATTACACATCTTCATAAAATTTCTTTCTTTTAAAGAAACTTTTACTCTCCCCTCTCTGCCAGGGCATGGTGGGCAGTCTCCTCACTGACCAAGTCATTATTTCCATCTGGACCAAATAGTGTTAGGCCCTGCTAAGGCCCCAACTATGTGAGCCCTGGGGCCTTGATAAACAAGTCATTGCTCAAGATTACCTTGATTCCCCAAACATATCTATCCTGGTCATCTGGATAGTATAGTTTTACCACTGTCTGAGGACAGGACATCCTCAAGTTTGGCTAAGCACATGGAACAGGACATACCACTTCTCTTGTCCTTCTTTTAAGTTGCATGACCTTTTCAGGATGAAATGTTTGAAATACTTTTTTTTTTCTTTTTAGTTTATTGGCTATATGGATTTGTGCAGGCTCTGATGCATGAAACAGCCTTGGAAGGCTTATATAATCCCTGCTTGCTTTCTCCCCTTTCTCACTAGGACCTCGCGTGTCTCAGTGAAGTGATCAGCCCCAGCTTGCTGGAATAAACCCTGTCTGCTATTGCATTACAAGTGTGGTTCTTTGTCATCCGAGTGGAGAAGTGGACAAACAGAGTGAGGGCTCCAACAATAGTAGTCCAAGAACCATGTGAGTGAGGCTGAGCTCTAGGACAAGTTAACTTTTGTGACCACCAAATAATCCATATTATCATGTAGTGTGATATTTACTGGATTTCATGTGAATGAGCATTAAAGTCATGATGGGAGATAAATATTTAAACCAAGTGGCTGTGGAGTGAAACATATCTCAAACATAACCTCTGGGCAAATGTCAGGTATGGATATCTGAGCACTCAGAGCTACCCTTTCTGGATTCCTGTGTCCCAACCCTTCATACCTCAACCCATGAACTACAGTAAATCCTAATTCCTATTAAAAAAAGACATAAAGTTTTAGGGTCTTATGCAACATATATGTCACAAGAGTTAATTTTATAAATTTGAATGATGATTAAATTAACATCAAAAGAATGAGAATGAGTAGAAATTGAGTATATAAAGAAGGTATCAACATATTCAGCACAGAGGTAAGCAAGTTGATAATTTTTTATGTTAGAAGGGCAATGGAGCAGGACAAGAAAGAAATGAATTAAGTACAAAAAGAGGCTAGATATTTGGAGATCAAGGGTTTGTTTCATTTTGGGTTCACACCTACCTGTGCTCAAGACCTACTTTGGCTCTGCACTTAGGGATCACTCCTTGTGGGAATGGGAGGCCTTATATGGTAGCAGGATTCAAATCTGGATTGGCTGCTAACATGGCAAGCTCCTTACTCTCTGTGCTATCTCTCCAGCCCAGAAAGAATGATTCTTGTAGAATTGTGTTAAATATTTGGGTCTTTAAATTAAGAAAATATTAAAACACTTATAAAAGATAATATCTGTAGCATGATGACATTCATGATATGTATTAAGGTCATTCTAGTTACAGTGTGGAAAATAGGTTGGGACATTACCAGTGAGGATAATAGTATAAGAACTGGATTGAGTTAGATGCAAGTGATCTTTGTAAAATTGCCATTTTATTTTAAAATGGTATTATTATATACCTGAAAGGCATAATAAAATCTATAGGAAACAGTATAAACAATGAAAATCAACTGAGAAAATTAATATATAAATCAATATTTTTCACATATATAAAATAGCCAGGGAGTTGACTGAGAAGAAAAAAAATGTGTTATAGTTGTATAAAAGATACAATGCTTAGAAATAAGATATAATTGAAAGATCTATCTAGATTAAACTAAAAAATTATGTATCAGTTAATACTTTGGAGAAATGAGACATTACATGATTGTGCATCATCCCAGAATTCAATTATGGAAGCCTAAATGTTAAAGTTTACAACACACCCTTGGCTATATGGTATAGGCATTATTATCATTTACATATTCTCTCATTGGCAGAAATTAAATACATAATTGTAATTTCAAATGGTATATAAAGGACCACAAAAGGTTGGGAAGATCTGTAGTTGAAAAAGAGCATTTTCCCTTAGACAAATTATATTTTTCATTGAAATATAGAAAAGGTACTTTTATTGAAAAGTTATTTCAATGAAATTATAATTAAATACTATCACTTGGATGCAGAGGTTGATTTCCAACATTATGTGAAAAATGCAAGAATATCCAGGTAAATTATTTAAGAGACCATTAAGGTTTACTTATTAATACCAGATATTAAATGTAATCATTAAAATCCCAATACTAAATAAGATATTATGATGCAACTGAACATATAACTCAAGCAATTGAAATTAAGATCTAGAAATAGACCTAAACATAATCAAGCATATTGCCTCTAATAAAAGTTAAGCTCCACAAAAAGAGATGTTTTTTGTTTTCTTCTACAGCAGTATTCCTCCTAGATTCATTCCTGATAGCAGCAATATTCAATAATTTGTTGAATGATCAAATAAATTTTTTAAAAAGGGATTATTTGGATAATGCTATTTGGAAAAAGAAAGAATTTGAACAATAGTTGAATTCTTGCATTATATATTATAGCAGAAGTTTAAATTTTATTAAATACTTAAAATATTGGATTTTAGGACAGTTCATAGGGTTAGGAACTATTTGATTTTGGGCCTAGAACCACTTATCGCTCACTCTGAATCCCTGGGTATAGTCTGAGAGACCCCAGCCCCATTACTCCTGGTATTGCTCTCATGGTCCCAAGCACTGCAACACAGCAGGACCCTAGGAGTGTTGCGCCCTCAGGACTTCACATTGAATTCCTGTGTGTTCACTGAGAATTATAGGATATGCTGCCCATCCCCAAGCACCACTGGGAGGCCCTCTAAAATAATTTGGCAAGAAACTTTTTCATGGTAACTTTGATGTAGGCAGGCAGATGGAGAGGGGTCTGCATGCCAGTGAACTGTCCCCATTAGGCTATCACCTTTTGGAACCAGGAATGAAGACCTGATAAGACCCATTAACAACAATAGACCCCGAGGAAGCTGATCCACCTTCTTCTGCAGAGCCCTTAGCCCCCCATCAACCTTTAATGACCCAACAAAGATTCCAGAACATTCCAACCCAAGGGGACAACAACACCCTTGGGAATCAGTTAGGGTCTCCACTGTTGGAGCAGCCAGTGTTCTCCCTTGAGCACATTACTCTCTCTTTCCCTCCTCCTTCCCCATCCTAAAACCTTCTTAATAAAAATCTGTTTTACTTTGAAAGAAGGCAGCAACCCAACAACCCTCCCCCAACCAGGCAGGCCTACTCATGGAAAATTAGCATTTTAGGGCCTAAATAACCCTCTCATTAATATTAAATGGTGTGAAGGAAAAGTACATTAAGCTCTAAGGGTGAAAGGGGAAGCCTAGAAACCAGACTGCAAAGAGTTAACAGAAGCACACTAAATAGTGGATGGGCTCTGAGTAGGCCAGATAAAGCAGAAGGCCTCCCCAACCAAATGTCAAGGGAGGAACCCTAACTATAACCTTGAGTAACATCCTGATATGATGTGCACCCTGCACCTGGAAAAACCGCAAAGCTTTTACAAAGTTCCTAAGCTGTTGTTTATCCAAGAAATTATATATCTGTCCTTCAAATCTGAGCGAGAGTTTAGCCAGATAAAGAATTCTTGCTGAGGCATTCATTTCATTAAGTTTTTTCACTATATCCCACCACTGCCTTCGGGCTTGGAGGGTGTCTTCTGAGAAGTCTGCTGAAAGTCGAATGGATGCTCCTTTGTATACAATTTCCTTCTTTGATCTTGCTGCCTGAAGAATTATGTCTCTGTCTATGGCATCCATTACTTTGACTAGGATGTGTCTTGGGGTCTTTCTATTGGGGTCTCTTCTTGCTGGTGCGCCGTCGGGCTTCTTGGATCTGGATGCCTTTGTCCTTTAACTCGGGGAACTTTTCAGCCAGGATGTTTTTTAACTGTTTTAATTTCCTTGGGGTTACTTTCTTGTCCCTCTGGGACTCCTATGATTCTTATGTTGTTCCGCCTGGCTTCATCCCATTGTTCTCTGTTTCGTTGCTGATCCATTATCCGGTCTTTTTCCATCTTATGTAGATCTCTGAGTGCTTTCTGCAGCTCATCTTCAGTCTCACTGATTCTCTCTTCCGCTGCTGTCATCCTACTATTCAGAGCCCCGATTGTGTTTTTCATTTTGTCTACTGAGTTTTTAAGCGATGATATTTCTATTTGCATGGATCTCATTTCTGCTCTCATTTCCTCCCGTAGTTTATTGACAGCCCTTTCAACTGCTTCGTTTATGTTCTCCTGTATTTTATTGGACATCTGCTCAATTTTTTCGTTGAGCTCCTTAAACATCCTACCAATTTCTTCTCTGGTTTCACTGTCAGAGAGATCATGCACATCTGTATTCTTTTTGAGTCTTCAGGGTCGATTCCTTCATCTGTTCTCCGATCTGGGGATCTGCGTTGTTTCCCCATGGTGTTGTGGGTGTTCAGGGATAGATTCCTTTGGTGTACTGTTTCTTTTTTTTCTTGAGGGTATTACCTTCCCTTGGTGTTGAAATTCCTAGTTTTTCTATTAATAAGCGGCCGTTAGCGGTCCGCCCGCCCGCCAGCCACACACCCCAGGGAGGTAGGGTACCTGAGATGCAGACAGGCCAGTGTGAGAGTTCAAAATGACCGTTTACTTCCGGTTCCGCTCGGACTTCTGGGGTTGTAGTTCCACCTTCTGCCGAGACCTGGGGCTCTACCACGGCCCCAGGCGCCCGCCCGCCAGCCACACACCCCAGGGAGGTAGGGTACCTGAGATGCAGACAGGCCAGTGTGAGAGTTCAAAATGACCGTTTACTTCCGGTTCCGCTCGGACTTCTGGGGGTTGTAGTTCCACCTTCTGCCGAGACCTGGGGCTCTACCACGGCCCCAGGCGCCCGCCCGCCAGCCACACACCCCAGGGAGGTAGGGTACCTGAGATGCAGACAGGCCAGTGTGAGAGTTCAAAATGACCGCTTACTTCCGGTTCCGCTCGGACTTCTGGGGGTTGTAGTTCCACCTTCTGCCGAGACCTGGGGCTCTACCACGGCCCCAGGCGCCCGCCCGGCCAGCCACACACCCCAGGGAGGTAGGGTACCTGAGATGCAGACAGGCCAGTGTGAGAGTTCAAAATGACCGTTTACTTCCGGTTCCGCTCGGACTTCTGGGGGGTTGTAGTTCCACCTTCTGCCGAGACCTGGGGCTCTACCATGGCCCCAGGCGCCCCCCGGCCAGCCACACACCCCCAGGGAGGTAGGGTACCTGAGATGCAGACAGGCCGGTGTGAGAGTTCAAAATGACCCAAAACCGCGCTTGTTGTACTGTAAAAAGTTTCTTTTGTCTCAGAATGCTATAAAAAACTGTGCTGTATCTCAGTTCAGGGCTCTTAGCCTCTAGCCTGCCATTGGTTATGCTGAGAGCCCCAGCATGCTGGGAAAATAAAAATAAAACCACAGGCCCGTTCTCTCAGAGTTTTCCTTGATAGGTGCGGCGTTCTGAGGCTCCCAGTCGGTCACCCCATCGGGTGGCCAACCCTTTCACTTCACTACTCATCTACTCCTGAAAATTCTTTTTCTGCGAGGAAGATAAGAACCCTGGGAAAAACCTGAGTAAGACCTAGGACTGACTTTACTTTTCTGCAAAGAGCAATTCCTCGCTCCAGCCTGAGTCAATGGCTTCCCCAGAAATCTCAGTTGGTAGGGACCAACTCCTGCACCTAGAGATCAAGCAGACATCAGGTGTGGCTTGACGGCCACCCGTGGGGCTGGTGGGGCTCAGGCCCATGTCATGCAGGGGCTCATAGCAAACTTTATCAATCCTAAGCCTGCTCAGCGGGTCCCAGGGGCAGCAGCAGCCGGGAGAAAGCCACCATCTCTCTCCCCTTCCAGACTTACATAAGCCACCCATGGGGCCCACCTACATCAACTTAATAATTAAGAGTTTAAAAGTTCTTTCTATATGAGATACACTCTACAAATTAGTTGACAATTATACCTGGAATTACATTGACTCTTTCCCACCATAAGGCCCTAAAGACAGGACCCAGAAGTGGGCTGTTTACAAGGTAATAAAACTTCCTCAAAAGCCCAAATGGTTACATCTACAAGAGAACAACACCTGTGTTTACAGGATGTGACTGGCTTCTGAATACTTTGCTGCAATGGCTCATGATGCTATTTGTGCTTTGTATCCCCTCTACCCAGAAAATTTTGTATAAAAGGCCTAAGCTATGCTCAGTAAACATCGGGAACTGCTCTCCAGAATCCCTGCTGCACCGGTGTCTTTCTTTCCTTCTTCAGCAGCAGAAGGCAGCGCTTCTCCCAAGTCCTTCCCTCTCTTTTTCCCAGGTTGAAGTTTGGCGAAATCTAGGTCTTCCTCATTTATGCCGGGGGTTGATGACCAAGGCTCCCGACATTTTGCTTTTCCTTTACTGTTGTAACTCAATAAACTGAGAATTAAACTTGGTATTTAGTTGTAATTCAGTAATTATGGTGTTATAAATAGTGGGATTGTAGAGGAAAACATACCTAAAGACAGAGGAATGTATTTAAGCCTAGTGACAGCCATCTTAGATGCATCTTAGGACTTTCTTTCATTATTGAGGTCATCTTGCCCTACTAGACACAGATATTCTGAAAATAAGGGAAAATGCACAGATAACAGGAAAGAAGGCCGATAAGGAGGTTAAATTATTAGTGTTTTATCTAAGTTCCACTGCTGCCTTATCTATGACCTGGACTAGGTGATTTAATTTTTTTTAACTAACATCTAAAACCTGTTTTATCTAAGGCCCTTCTTTCTTTGAGAGTTAAAACATGTATGTTGAGTAAATAAATTTAGGGAAATTCATCAAAAACGATCAAAATATAACTTAAAAATTTTATGTACGTGCTTTAGAGACTGGGAAGATTTCTCTAAACTCAGATTAAAGATGACCTCAAATTCCTCCTTTGAAGGTGTTCATTTGTTTGAACTAAAGCTGGCCCCTAATGACTCAAACAAGCCAGTAGAACATTTTAGGATTCTGGAGTTCTGTCATAAAAGCACTTTTTATGTCCAGGCTGAATTTAAAACACACTGATGGGAAAGAGAGCAATTGCATAAAAGATCTAACCATGCACAGTCTTTCCTTGTGAGCATACCCAAGTTGGCCAAGTGGAGAAACCATTTGTAAAGAGAGGAGATACGTAGGCATCTCCAATGTATTCCAGTCATGGTCCCAAACATACTCATGAGCAAGAAGTGATCCAGACAGCTAGGCTCCTCAATGTTGATAAAAACCAAAACCACTAACTGGAGGACAGAACTGAGTTTCTAGACATAAGATTCCACTTGAATCACTGAAGACATCTGTAACCATTGAGTGGTATTAGATGAGTCTTCAATCATGCTTTAACAGAGATGAACCAACTTTACTATGTCTGCTCAGTGTTTTGGCCAACAAAATTACTTAACTAAATTTTCTGATGGTTAGTTACATGATCATTACAGTACTCCAAGAGGTGATTACTTCATTTGCTAGAAGGTATGAGCTTAGTATCCACTAGTGCCAACTCTTTTCATGGGTATTTGTGAATGTTAAATATTTTCATGTTTCACATAACTCCGGGCAGTCTTATGTCCAATTTGCATATAAGGAATGAGACTCAATTAATTCAGAGGACTTTTCTATAATTTCTTTATGCATATGAGAATCAACTCAAACTCAGGTTCAGACAAAAGAAAGGAGATGCTTAACAATATCACTCATTTGAAAGAGTATGAGTTTACAGCTGATCTTAGAATGCAACACCCTACACCAATGCTCTGAGAGAAATAATAAATGGGATGAGGACACTGTCAGGTACTTACCAGCAGGGTAAACCTTAAATGACACTGCAAAGGGAGTTTTTTTTAATAAGATGTGATTTTGGCCAAAGAAAAAGAAAAACAGACTAATTTAAATGAACAAAATATCCACTTGTATCACTTGTCTTCCCGTTGTTCATCGATTTTCTTGAGCAGGCATCAGTAACACCTCCATTTGTCCCTGTTTGCATGCTAGTATAGCCTAAGTGCCTCTGCTTGCTCCAGGAACAGGAAGAGCCTCAAATCATTCCTTCAGGTCATTGGAATGAGGTCTATTATTACTATTACTGGTTTTGGTATATCAAATACTACATGGGTAGTTTGCCAGGCTCTGCCATGTGGATGCTCAAAGTTTTTGCATTTACTGATGTACTGCAGCTGTGTGGAAACTGGAAGCAGCTGTGTGGAAACTGGCAGCAGCTCTATTTGTGTGTGTGAAATAGGCTTCTTTATAGGGTGGGGTTCTGATGAGCTGGGCTTGAGATTGGCTTCTCTCTTGGGTGGAGCTTCTGACGAACCGTGGAATCCTGACATTTAAAAATGACTACTGTCATGGTGTGGGGATTCCTCTGGCTTTTCCTAGACTCTGAGAAACTGTCCTCTGGAGGATCCATGAGCCATGGCTCTTCTCTTTGTTCCAACTTGACCATATCGTCAAGCAGGGGAGCAAATGGGATGCCGGGATAGAACCCAGGTCAGCCACATGCAAGGGAAGTGCCCTTCTTGCTGTACTGTTGCTCCAATCCCTTGCTCTAATTCATTGTGAGGCTGAAGCAGAATCCCAGGCGGTTGACATTTGGAAGAAGCGGATTGGGGGAGAGTCTGGGAAGCATTGTGAGGCTGACTGGCGAACCCTGGCTCCAGATACTAGGAGTGGGAGAAAGCTGAGCCAGGACTTTCCCTTTCTTCCGGTCATAGTGCACAATGGTTGACTCTCTCACCAGTCACGAAGAATCAATGTATCAGAACTACACTGTAAGACTGTTCAAAGTTTATCTGTAAAAGGCTGGTAGCGTTCAAGGAGTTAGCTGTGGACTTTACCTGGGAAGAGTGGAAACATCTGGATGAAGAGCAGTAGACCCTGTACCAGGCATTGATGCTGGAAACATACAGTCACCTGGTGTCACTGAGACATTGCTCAATCAGGAATGATTCAGCAAAGTAGAAGAAAATATTTCTGGGGAAACAGTTTAATTTAAAATTCATTAGGCTATTATCTGTGATCTGATCAAATAATAGAAGATGTCATACACAGAAGCAGGGAGTCAAACCAAACACCTTGAAAACGAAGAGCTCACTGATGAACACCAATGGGTCATAGAAAAAAAATCAAACAAGAAATCCAAAGATTCTTGGAAACAAACAAAAATGAAAACACCATCTATAAGAACTTGTGGGACATGATGTAAGCTGTGTTAAGAGGAAAGTTCATAGCTCTGCAAGCATTCATCAGGAAACAAGAAAGGGCCCACATAAATAACCTGACTTCACAGGTCAAAATATTAGAAAAGACCAACAAAAGGAGCCCAACCCAGGCAGAAAGAAGGATATAATAAAACTTAGAGAGGAAATCAATGAGCTGGAAACCCAAAAAACAATCCAAAAGATTAATGAAACCAAGAGCTGGTTCTTTGAAAAAGTAAACAAGATTGACAAACCATTGGCAAGACTTGTAAGGACAGGGAAAGAGAGAACCCAAATAAACAGAATCAGAAATAAAAAATTATTTATCACAACAGAAACCACAGAAATCCAAAAGATCATCAGAGATTACTTTGAGAGTCTGTATGCAATGAAACACAAGAACCTAGAAGAAATGGATAAATTCCTGGAGTCCTATAATCTCCCAGGACTTAAACAAGAAGACTTCCAATACCTGAATAAACCTATCACAATCGAGAAAATTGAAACAGTAATTAAAAGTCTGCCCAAACACAAAAGCCCAGGTCCAGATGATTTCACTAGTGAATTCTACCAAATTTTTAAGGAGGACCTACTGCCTGTCCTTTTCAAGCTCTTCCAGGAAATAGAAGAAATAGAAACACTCCCAAACAGCTTCTATGAGGGACATATCACCCTGATACCCAAAGCAGGGAGAGACAACACAAAGAAAGAAAACTACAGACCAATCTCCCTGATAAACACAGATGCTAAGATCTTCAACAAAGGTACTAGCAAAAAGAATCCAAAAAGACTGTACATCATGACCAAGGATTCATTCTGGGAATGCAAGGATGGTTCAACATTAGCAAGTCAATCAGCATAATGCATCATATCAATAAGACAAAAACCCATACGATCATACAATAGATGCAGAGAAAGCATTTGACAAGATCCAGCACCCGTTCATGATTAAAGCCTTCCAAAAAAATAGGAATTGAAGGAACCTTCCCCAAGATAGTTACAGCCATGTGCCAAAAGCCCACAGTGAGTATCATTCTTAATGGGAAAAATTGAAAGCTTTCCCCCTAAGATCAGGGACAGGACAAGGTTGCCCCCTTTCACCTCTTTTATTGAATATAGTACTGGAAGTACTTGCCATCGCAATCAGAGAAGAAAAGGACATTAAAGGCATCCAGATAGCAAAGAAGAAATCAAGTTATCACTTATTCGCAGATGACATATTATACATAGAGAACCCTAAACTCTCTACGAAAAAAATCCTAGAAACAATAGTAAGCCATAGTAGAATGACAGGGGTACAAAATCAATACCGAAAAGTCAGTGGTTTTCCTATATACAAATAATAAAAGAGAGGAAAAAATATTAATAAAATGATCCCATTCACAATTGTACCACAGAAAATTAAATACCTAGGATTCAGTTTAACAAAGAATATAAAAGGACCTCTACAAAGAAAACTATAAAACATTCAGGAAATAAAAGACTCAAGGAAGTGGAAACATGTTCCCTGCTCATGGATCGGGAGAATCAACGTTGTCAAAATGGTAATACTCCCTAGAACTTTATACGATTCAATACCACCCCCTATAAAGATACCTATGGCATTCTTCAAATAAATTTACCAAACACTTCTAAAATTTGTATGGAATAATAAACCCCCATGGATAGCTAAAGCAATCCTCAGGAAAAAAGAAGATGGGAGGCATCACCTTTTCCAATCAAACTCTAAAACAAAGCAGTGGTCATTAAAACAGCATGGTATTGGAATAAAAACAGATCTGTGGACCTATGGGATAGAGTTGAGTATTCTGACAACCAGCCTCAAATACATGAACTATTAATCTTCAATAAAGGAGCAAAAAGTAAGAAATGGAGCAAGGAAAGCTCCATCTTCATCAAGTGGTGCTGAGAAAACTGGGCTGCTACATGTAAAAAAATTAATTTGGACTTCTGTCTAACACCATGCACACAAACATTAGATAAAAATGGATTAAAGATCTCAACATCAGACCTGAATTAAAAAGTACATCGTAGAAATTATAGGAAAAACCCTCCATGACATTGAATCTCAGGATATCTTCAAAGAAGAAACACTGCTAACAAAACAACTAGAAGAAAAGATAAACATATGGGGATAAAAATATTTTTAGCAGCAGTCCACAGACTGGGAAAGAATATTCACCCAATACCCATCTGATAAGGGGTTAATATCCAGGATATATCAGACACTGGTAGAACTTTACAAGAAGAAAACAAACAACCCCATCAAAAAATGGGGAGAAGAAATGAACAGAAACTTCAGCAAGGAAGAAATTCGAATGGTCAAAAAACATATGAAAAAATGCTCAGCATCAGAGAGATGCAAATCAAAACAACAATGAGATACCACTTTACACCACAGAGACTGGCACATATTCAAAAGAGCAACAACAACAAGTGCTGGCGTGGATGTGGGGAAAAGGGGGACACTCATCCATTGTTGGTGGGAGCATGCCGGCTGGTACAGCCTTTCTGGAAAACAATATGGACATTCCTCCAAAGACTAGAAATTGAACTCCCATTTGACCCAGCCATACCACTCCTGGGAATCTACTCTGGGAAACCGAAAATACGCAGCGGAAACACCATCCCTACTTTTATGTTCATAGCAGCATTATTCACAATAGCCAGAATCTGGAAGCAACCAGAGTGCCCAAAAATCGATGACTGGATAAAGAAGCTTTGGTACATCTACACAATGGAATACTATGCAGCTGTTAGGAAAAATGAAGTTATAAAATTTGCCTATAAATGGATGGACATGGAGAAGATTATGTTGAGTGAAATTAGCCAGAAGGGAGAGAGACAGACACAGAATGACTGCATTTATCTGCATAACATAAATATATATGTACATATTAAGATACCAATATCCAAGGTCAAGTGAAACATATATCAGGAGGTCTTGTCAAAGGTGGAAATTATCATAAACGTGTGGGAGTCAGAGGTTAGGTAAGACAGAAAATGGAACAGTGTGCCAACAATTGTCGAGGGTACTAATGCCAACCTAGAACTGAGCATTAAATAGAGGCAAAAGGATACATATGACAACCTTTTAATGTATGTTCTGTAATCCATAGTCTGGAAGGGAAGGAAAAGAGAAAGAGAGAGAAAGGGAAAGAAATAAAGAACCTGCCATGGAGCTGGGCTGGGGAGTGGGGGAGGGAACTGGGGACGTTGGTGGTGGGAGATGGGCACTGGTGGCGGGATGGGTGCTGGAACACTGTATGACCAAAACCCAAATATGAACTTTTTAATTGTATATCTTTGTAATTGTAAAAATAAAAAAATTAAAAAAAATTAAAAAATTAAAAAAAATATTTTTAGCATATGAAGCTAAAAAGCTTCTGCACCTCAAAAGAAACAATGGCCATGATACAAAGACAGTCCACAGAATGGGAAAGAATATTCACCCAATACCCATCTGATAAGGGGTTAATATCCAGGATATATCAGGCACTGGTAGAACTTTACAAAGAACAAAACAGTCAACCCCATCAAAAAAAATGGGGGAGAAGAAATGAACAGAAACTTCGACAAGGAAGAAGTTCAAATGGTGAAAAGACATATGAAAAAATGCTAATCATCATTAGTCGTCAGAGAGATGCAAATCAAAACAATATTGAGATATCATTTTACACCACAGAGACTGGCACATATCCAAAAGAGCAAGAACAAGTGCTGGCATGGATATGGGGGAAAAGGGGACACTCATCCATTGTTAGGGGAATGCCGGCTGGTACAGCCTTTCTGGAAAACTATATGGACATTCCTCCAAAGACTAGAAATTGAACTCCCATTTGACCCAGCTACACCACTCCTGGGAATATACTCTGGGAAGCCAAAAACACACAGCAGAAACAACCATTCCTACTTTTATGTTCATAGCAGCATTATTCACAATAACCAGAATCTGGAAACAACCAGAGTGCCTGAGAATTTAAGACTGGATAAAAAAAAAAACTTTGGTACATTGCACAATGGAATACTATGCAGCTTTTAGGAAAAAATAAAACTATGAAATTTTCCTATAAATGGATGGACATTTAGAGGATCATTTTGAGTGAGATTAGCCAGAAGAAGTGAGACAGATATAGAATGACTACATTTATTTGCATGAACATAAATATATATATATA
>JAJIBD010004750.1:0-60808 GCA_021461705.1 Cryptotis parvus | reverse complement strand
CAGATCACTTGATCACTTGATCACTTGAATCCCGTTATTCATCGATTTGCTCGTGGGGCACCAGTAACATTTCCATTGGACCCTATCACGTGCCAATGTAACACAATGGCATCTGGTTGATTCAGGAATATGAAGAGCCTTAAACCGTTCCTTCAGGGTCTTTACAAGGAAGTCTGACCATCTTGTAGGTGGGCGGCCACGTGATCTTTTGACATCCCGTGGGATCCAGTTGGTAACGGCTCTAGTCCAGCGGTTGTCTCCAAATCGCATTACATGTCCAACCCATCTGATTTTCGATGCCTTGGCAAACGAGACAGTGTCCCTGATTCTGGAATAGCAACGGAGGTCAGAACTCCGATTCCTTCTCTCACTTGAGTGAGGCGTGATATTCTAAGCATAGCTCTTTCAATTCCTCTCTGGGAGACCCGAATAGCATTCTCATCCTGCTTTTGTAGGGCCCAGGTCTCTGAGGCATATGTTAATGCAGGGAGAATGGTGGAGTCAAAGAGATGTGCCCGGAGCCGGAGGTTCTTTGTCCTTTTTAGCTATTTCTTCAATGCCTTTGAAGGCATTCCATGTCGCTCTCTTCCTCCTGCGCAGCTCAGGTTTTAGGTCGTTCATCATGTTGATTTCTCGACCTAGCTACACATAACTGCTGCATTCAGAGATGTTTGTTCCATTGAGAGTGAATGGAGCTTCTGGAACTAGTTCATTCTTCATGAACATAGTTTTCTTTAGATTCAGCTGTAGACCTATCTTTCCACATTCTCGGTCAAAGTCAGCCAGCATTTGTGCCGCTTGGCTAATGTTTGGTGTTATTAGAACAATATCATCAACGGAGCGGAGGTGGTGTAGTTGCCGACCATCTATCTTCACTCCCATTCCTTCCCATTCTAATTGTTGCATGATGTTCTCGAGGGTGGCGCTGAAGAGTTTTGGTGAAATGGTATCACCCTGTCGAACACCTCTTTTCACATTAATGATCACTTCTTTGTAGAATGGTGAGATCCTGGTGGTGAATCCGTAATACAGCTCACGAAGGATCTTGATGTATTGGGTTTGAACGCCCTGTTTGGCTAGGGCTTCGATGACTGCTTCAGTCTCCACAGAATCAAAGGCTTTCTGTAAATCAATGAACGTGAGACAGAGCGGCATCTTGTACTCCCTACAAACCTCAATGAGCTTGGTTACCATGTGGATATGGTCGATTGTGTTGAATCCTTTCCGGAAGCCTGCTTGCTCGCATGGTTGTCCTTCATCTAGTGTTCTGCTAATCCTGTTTAGGATGACTCGTGTAAACAGCTTGTAGATGACAGACAACAGGCAGATGGGGCGATAGTTGCCGATGTCTTGAATGTCTCCCCTTCTTGAACAGTAGGAACTGTCCTGCTGGTTTTCCATTGGGAGGGCACCTTGCATTCAGACAGGTAGCGTGTGAAGAGCCAAGCTAGTGTATTGATGAGTACCGACGGCAGATTCTTCAGGTATTCGGGTCTGACTTTGTCTGGGTCTGGTGCTGTTCCCTTCTTTACCGACGAGATGGCATGTTGGATTTCAGAAGGGAGAACGTTGGGAATGACATATCCATCCTGTGGAATTTGGTATGTGGGCAGGTGGATGTGGCTATCAAAGAGATCTGAGTAGAAGTCATGGATAATCTTCTCCATTGCCTTTCTGGAAGATGTGATAGATCCATCAGGGCGTCGGAGGGCAGTCATCTTGATCTTATCGTTGGCAAAGGATAGGCGGGCAGTGCGAATGCTTTTCTAGGCTTCTGCTGCATCTTCCAGTATTTCTGCTCTTCTGTCTTTGAGGTCTTCTTTATCGCTTCTCTGCACCGTTTATCAAGCTTGGACTTTAGCATTTCCTGTGCAGAGGTGCTGATGGTAATATCACAGGGATATGTGGCTTCACCTTTATGTGTCCTCACTAACTCCCAAAGGAAGCAGAAGGCACCGCCAAGTAGGATGATCACTGTTTGTGTCATGCATGGAGGGGACTCTGGAAACTACTGTGGAGAAACCCTCCGACAGCGGGCACACTGGAGGTGCAGTGACCTGGTGGCGCCACGCCAGTCGCGTGCAAGGCAAATGCCTCTATCCGGGCTGGGGCCATCGCTCCAGCCCCTGTCTTGGTTTTCTTTTCTTTTTCTTTTTTTTTTTTTTCGTTTTGGGTCACACCCGGCAATGCTCAGGGAATTACTCCTGGCACTCAGTTACTCCTGGCAATTACTCCTGGTACTCAGTTCCTCTGCACTCAGGAATTACTCCTGGCAGTGCTCCTGGCAGGGACCATATGGGATGCCGGGGATCGAACCCGAGCCGGCAGGAGCCGGCCTCATGCAAGGCAAACGCCCTACCCGCTGGGCTATCGCTCCGGCCCCCAGCTGTCTTGGTTTTCTGACCTGTTGGTGTAGAGAAAGGAAGTAGGCTGTAACAGTCCTGCGCGTCCATGGGCTTTGAATAATTTCATCCTTGTAAATTCTCCAATGATCCAGGAGGGGGCAGTGTGACACTTGAACTTCAGGGCATTTTGGTGCATGGTTTGGAATTCACCGTTTATTTACTGTAGAAATCTCTGAAGGCCAGGGCTAGAGTGGTCAGCAGACGCCAGAGAGCTGTCAGTCTCATTTGCCTGTAGACACCCGAGACAGGATGTGTTTAAGGCCACATAACATTCAGTGGGGAAGCCAAGACCCCAACCTAAGTCGGACCTCAGGGTGGTTTGATTAGAAATAATGGCCTTCAAGATGACAGTTTCTCAAACTTTAACTCATATATTAGCTTTAATTCAGATCATAGCTTTAATTCAATTTAATTTAATTAGGTTTTTGAACCACACCCAGCAATGATCAGGGCTTAATCCTGGCTCTGTTCTCAGGGGTCACTTCTGGCAGTGCTCAGGGAACCTTACGCAGTGCTGGGAATTGAGTTGGTCACTTGCAAGGCAAGTGCCTATACCCCTGAGTATCTCTGCAGCCCGCCAATAGCTCTTAAAGGGGCACATTTTTTATAATTCTCTGAATGGGACTTAAATTACTATAAAGATAAATGAAAAATTATTGATACTGAAAAATGTTCAAATAATTAAACTCCATTTTAGTTCTTTTTTTGTTTATAACTTGTTTGCAACTATAAAGCAAAACATATTTTGCCAGGAGATCGAACCCAAGCCGGCATTATTTGCCAGGTTAATTAAAGCAAATCTTTAGTGAACTTTGGATTATCAGTATTACTTGAGATTATTAATGGTATTATTTTATCGAGATATATTTATTACTTATCACTGTATCACTGTATCACTGTCTTCCCATTCATCATCGATTTGTCTCGAGCGGGCACCAGTAACATCTCCCATATGTCCTGTCTCATGCAAGTAGAGCTCAAGGGCACCTGCTTGCTCCAGGAATGTAAAGAGCCTCAAACCATTCCTTCAGGTCAAGGGAATGAGGTCTATAATTGTTACTGGTATTTGGCATATCAAATACGACATGGGTAGCTTGCCAGGATCTGCTGAGCGGGTAGTATACAACGCTAAGGGGACCCTAAGGGATGCTGGGGATGGAACCAGGTTGGCCCTGTGCAAGGGAAAAGTCCCTCCCCTGCTCTACTATCACTCCGGCCCCATAATCCATTAACTGTTATTTAATTTTTACAACAGACAGTGCATACAGAGCCACTGCAGTCAAAATATTGAAAAGTTTAATTGAAAAATAACATTTTTGGCGTCCGTTCTCTGGGCTTCCTACCTACAACCAAGTCGCTGCCTCCCACCTTCTGGGCCCCGCTTCAGTAGCCGTCTCTACCACTAGACCCATGCCGGGGCTCACCCGAGGTGTCCACTTTGCGCTCTCTCTGCCTCCATACCCCTCACAAGCCTGGACACCACACACGCTGCCCACCCCCAAACCTGCGTCCTCCGAGCACAGGAAACATGTGTAGTCAGTAGCCTAGGAGGTGGACATGGGAGACGGCTGCCCACCCGGCTGCTCCTCGGTTTTCAGCTACTGCTGTGAACAAGAGCGAGAAGACCAGTCTTTGGGTAAGACTTTAACATAGAAATACAGGCAGAGTACGGAGAGAAATAAAATAGAAACGCTCATGAATTTCTAACTATTTTCATTGCTTAGTTTTACCATGAAAATCTCCTGGTTAATGTTTATAACATTATTTATGTCTAAAAGTTTTTCCTCTTTAAATTTGTTTAAGCTTTATATTGAGATAATTGTAGGTTCATATACAGTTCTCAGAAGCAGTAGAGAAATCCTGTGTGCTCTTTGCCTAGTTTTCCCTAATGGCAAATTCTTGTAAAACTAAAGCTCATTCTCAAAACCAACCACACATTTGTTTAGATTTCTCTAGTTTTAATGTGAGTCTTTAGTGCAGTTTACTCAAATGCGTAGGCTTGTGTATCTGTGTCTGCTGTTCCATTACCCACTCACCTCCTCACCCCATTCCCTTTGGTCCAGATACCTTCCAACTCCTTACCTGCTTTCACCTCTGTCATTTTCTCTTTCCAAGAATGTCATGTAAAAAAGACTTGCCTAGGATGCAATCTGTAGTCTCTTTGTCCTAGCTTCACTTGTCCTCTGCTCAGGAGTCACTTTGGATAGTGGCAGGATCCAAACAGGGTCAGCCACGTCCAAGTCAAGTACCTTCACGTCTGCTATCCTCTCTCACAAGCGAATATATTTTTAACATGGCTTGTGTGCTGACGTTCAAAAAATCTTAACTCATACTTTTGATTTTCCCTGTCCAAGTTTAACAATCTTAGAGATTTATTACTTAAGTAAATTAAACAAATATAGTTCTTATGGGGCCAGAGCGATAGCACAGCGGGTTGGGTATTTGCCTTGCACACGGCCCACCCGGATTCGATCCCTGGCATCCCATATGGTCCCTCAAGCACTGCCAGGAGTAATTCCTGAGCCAAGAGAAACCCCTGAGTGTTGCCGGTGTGATTCAAAAAGAAAATATACAAATATATAGTTCTTATGAAAATAATAATTCGCTAATTTATATCACTAATTTCATATCACTAGTCCTCAAAAAATTTTTGTTAGCATCAAGGTATAAATAATTCTTCACTTGTATCACTTGTATTACTTGTCTTCCCGTTGTTCATGGATTTACTCGAACGGGTGCCAGTAACGTCTCCATTCGTTGGGAATGAGGTCCATTGTTGTTACTGTTTTTGGTATATCTAATATACCACGGGTTGCTTGCCAGGCTCTGCCGTGGCTCTGGGTTCAATACAATCTAAGAAATGACACTATCACTGACCCAGAAGCAGCAGGAACCAAGCGAGAGCAGAAAACCAAAGCCTAAAGTTTCTTCTTCTGATATTCTTTTGATTGGGGCCACACACTGCCCCCTGGCGGTGTTCGGGGATACTCCCAGCTTGGTGCTTGGTGCTTGGTGCTTGGTGGGTTCTGTGGTGCCTGAGATGGGACCCAGAGCCTCTTCACATGCCAAGCCTTCGTTCCAGCCCCTGAACCATCATCTCAGCCTATTATTCTATCAGCCCTATTTCTCAATTCTAACGTTTTTTTTTTGTTTTCTGGGCCATACCCAGAGGTGCTCAAGCTTTGCACCTGGATCTGTGCTCGAGGATCACTCCAGGTGGGGCTCAGGGAACCATATAGGGGTGCTGGGGATTGAGCCCCACTTGGCTGTATGTGAGGCAAGTACCCTAATGGTGTACTATCATTCCAACCTGCTTGAAAGATTTTATGTACTTATTTTTAAATTAGGTGCTGTGGTTTATAGTACTTTTATTTGAAGAGGAATTGTATATTGCACACAGTACAGAACCATGTGCATCAAGAAATGAAACAAGACTAAGAATCAGTATATCAGTTAGACAACAATGCACCCGGTTCAGCCCCTGATTTTATGGAATGATGATTTTCACCTCTGGTCAACAACAGGACCCCTGATTTTCTTTTTTTTTCCCCAAAATTTTATTACACCACTTTTAGACATACAATTGCAAGATGCTCATGTAGAGTTTTGGTTCTACAGTGTTCCAACACCCATCCCTCCATCTGAACCATCTCCCATCACCAATGTCCCCACCTCCCCCCCCCCCCTCCCACACCTCAACTACTTGGCGGGTTCTGTATGTCTTTTCTCTCCCTCTCTATTTCTCCCTCCTGCCAAACTTTCCTACACATCGTAGAATGCAGTACATTAAAGGACATAACTGTTTCCACTAGTTTGATGGACCTTGTGGCCGCCTTGTGGCCTTGCAAACTTAGGGGCCTCATGGTCAGCATCTGGACAGCGAAGGTGGTGGCTAGTGTGGTGGGCGAGTCTCATCCGGCTGCTTCCGGGACCCTCCAGAGGTGATGGGCCCACTCCCAAAACCCATCTGTCCTCCTGGGAGCCCCATGGTCAGCTGAGCCTGGGGAAAGCGGAGTTCCAGCTTCCCCAGCCACCTTTGAGACTCTGCATGCTATGGCTGGTCGCCCCAGGGCAGCTCCTGGGCGGGCCACCAGGCTCGACAAAATGGAGGGGGAAGGGCCAACCCCTGCCTCCATCTAACAAATTCCCAGTGATTCCCGCTTCTGGGAGCTGCCTACCTGGGCTCGAACTCGTTTTGCTCTGTTAATCTGGTCTTGAGGTAGCACCCCAGCATCCGACAGCGAAGGTGGTGGCTAGTGTGGTGGGCGAGTCTTATCCGGCTGCTTCCAGGACCCCTCAGAGGTGATGGGCCCACTCCCAAAACCCATCTGTCCTCCTGAGGACCCCTGATTTTCAAGTGGTAGATGTTCAAGTGAAGCATGTTGGGTAATGACGGTACCTGGGAGTGCATTTATTAAAAAGAATCTTGTTGGTGGGGCCGCAGAGATAGTACAGTGGGTAAGTGCTTGTTTTGCATGCTGTCGACTTGGTCCAATTCCTCGCATTCCATATGGTCCATGAGCACTGCCAGAAGTAAACCCCTGAGTACAGACCAAGGAGTACGCCTTGAATGAAACCAGGTGTGATCACAAAATAAAAAGAAAAAATATGAAAAGAAAAGAGGGGCTGGAGTGATTGTACAGCTGCTAAGACATTTGTATGTGGCTGACCCAAGTTTTATCCCTGGCATCCCATGTAGTCAGTCCCCTGAACACCACCAGGAGTAATTTCTGAGTGCAGAGCCAAGAGTAACCCATGAGCATCACCAGGTGTGACCCTAAAAGCCCCCTAAAAAAGACAAGAAAGGAAGGACTGTCTTAGAGCTTGGGTCTCTGCGTCTATTGCCACTAAGAGAAAGTCTGGCTTTTCCTCTAAGCAAACCAGTCTTCAGCCCTGTAAACCTAGAAAAAGATGGTCTGAGAGTCTTGTCCAGATGTTTTGAAACTTAAACTCAAAGAGAACAAAAGAGAGATGGTTCTTTGGGATATTTTCGCAATGGTTTGCAAGTCAAGAAAAGAAGCGACCTCATAAGCTCAGTTTCCTTTCATCTTATTTTAACACTTGCTTTACAGCAACAAGCTCATGATCAAGCAGCCACCGGCCCTCTGGGAGCTTTGATCTATAATGAGGTGAGTGTATTCGTGGCTGGTAGCATTTCTAAGCTCTTCTTAATGTGGAGTTTCTAAGCTCTTATAAAACTTGATCAAAATCAAGAGTTCAACAAGTCTCTGTTGCATCTGGGTAGATCTGTAGTTTCCATTATTTGCTTTTTGGGGAGGGAGGGTGTTCCACACCCAACTGTGCTTTGGGCTTACTCCTGAATCTGCATTCAGGAATCACTCCTGGCCGGGCTGTGGGGACAATATGGGATGCCTGGGATCGAACCCAGGCTGGCCACGTGCAAGGCAGGCTCACTACACACTACCACTCTAGCCCCATATTTACTTTATTTTTTTTTTACATGGGACATTTGGGCACTCTATTAAAAGTAATAAAAATATAAACTATAGGACATTTGGGCACTCTATTAAAAGTAATAAAAATATAAGCTATAGAAATGTACACACTATTCTAGATTGCTACTTATAGACTTCAAAAAAAATTTCAATAGGGGGAAAAATCCATTCAAGTAAAAAATTAATTTTCCTGCACTCATAGATAGGTCCATCCACAGATTTAGCCTTTCTGTTAGACTTCTTTCTTCTCCTTCTTAGTTCTATCGGACTGTTATTTCTTCCTCCCTTATGTATTTACCTCTTCCATTTCCCTTGCTGTTGTTGCTATGACTGAGCTGCTCACACATCCTTGGCTGATATTCACATACTTGGTTGTGGTGCACTCTGGGGTCACCCACTGTAGTTGTGGTATTTACACACTTTTTTTTTTTCATTTTGGGTCACACCTAGCGGTGCTCAGGGGTTACTCCTGGCTCTGTACTCAGGAATTACTCCTGGCAGTGCGCTGGGGTTCATATGGGATTCCAGGGATGGAACCTGGGTCTGTCACATGCAAGGCAAATGCCCTACTGCTGTGCTCTCGCTCTGGCCCTTTACACACATGTTGTTGTGGTGTCAAGGACCCCAGTGGCAACGCGCTGCCTCCCTCACACTTGGCAAGCAGCGGATCAGTTTCTGGGCTTGAACCCGGGCCTGCGGCCTGCAAGGGAGGTGTTACTGCTGAGCAGTGCTCCCAGAGCCTTTGCTGCCTTTTTTTTTCTTTTTTTGTCTGTTTTGTTTTGGGACCATACCTGGTGGTGTTCAGGGCTTACTCCTGGCTCTGCACTCAGGGATCACACCTGGAGGGCTCTGAGGGCCCAATGGGGTGCTGGGGATCAAATCCAGGTCAGCTGCTTGCAAGGTTAATGCCTGCTGTACCTGCACTCTGCTATGTTGGCAATTCAAGTGCAGTGTGAACCACTCACCTGACTCGGGAATTCAATGGTGTGGCTCTGGTCAATAATGTCGGAATTTCTGAATCTGTTCCCTAGTTTTCTTATCCCCTCCCCTCTCATGTCGGTTGTGCATTTTGTCATCAAATATTTTCCATTGAATTCTTTAATTACTGGTTCAAGAAATGCCCAGCACTCGTGTCTTTGGTTTTGCTCTGCTGCTATAGCCTCGCTGCTCTTGGGTTATTCCCCAGAAACCCGTATGGTCCCCAAGCACTGCAGGAGTGATCCTGAAGTACAGAGCGAGCCCTGAGCATCATTGAGTATGATCTCCCAACATACATTTCCTAACTCAATATCTTAAAATCTCATTTCAGTGTGATTTTATGTTTCTTTCTTTGGGTATGAGATTGGGCATTATTTATGTTATTGGGCAATTTGAATTTTCTATGAAATTGTTTTTTTAGTTATGTTTTTTCCTTGGGTATATTAGTATTTTCTTACGTTTTGTAAAAATCCTTTATTTAGTTAGAAAATAAGTTCTTTATACCGTGTGTGGGAAAGTTGACCTACTAGTTTACCATCTAGTTTGCTTTTGTCTTTAAAACTTTTGGCACAAAGAAAGCTGTAATTTTAGGTAGCCAAGTTAATGTTTTCTTTATAGACTTCTTTGAGCTAATAAAGAAATCTTATCTTTCTAACATTTTTTACTGCATTTGTTTTACATTTACATAAGTGATTTATTTGGTATTTATTTTTTAAAAGCGTAATTTTTTCTTTCCAGTTGGCTTGCTAGCTGCTCCAACAAATTGCAGTTTAACTCTAATACAAAGCCATGGCATCACAGGCAAATTATAAAGTGTTCCTTATCTGGTCTAAATAGAAAATTAACTATCTCTTTGGCCATTAAGGCAAGATAATTGGCTCAAAGCCATTGTGCAATAATTTAATTTTGGGGTGTAGGATACGTAATCCCAGTCAGAGCTTGACTCCCCTTGGTAATTGCATCTGTTCCCTCAAGCAGTGCCAGGCTGGGAGGTGGGAGGGAGGAATTCTTTGGGGCACTTGAAAATAATCAGGGTCCTGAGTCTAAAGCCTGATTGCAAACCTCAGGCCTGAATGGAGTTTGAGATAATATTTCTGGTCATCTAAGGAGAGGGGGATCGGGAAAGCAGAAACAGTCTTGGTCAGGCAGTGAGTGGGTCTGCCTGACCCACCTGTCAGAGAGCGGGTGCCAGCAGGACTTAGAGCAGGCTGTATGGGGACCTGAGCGATAGAACAGCAGGCAGGGAACTAGTCTTACATGAGGCCAACCCAGGTTCAATCCCCAGCATCCCATATGGTCCTCTGTGCATAGCTGGGAATAATTTCTGAGTGCAGAAACCAGGAAACTATGCAAGGCAAGTGTCCTACCTGCCAGACTTTCCCTCTGGTCCCCGAGGAATTGTTTATTTCATGACTGAGCACGCCATAGATTTTTGTATGCTTGGGAGATGGAGAGAAAGTGGCTGAGTGCACGCAAAGCCTTCCCGGTGTTGAAGACCGCGCGTGGGAGGCCGGGTTCAACTTCGGTCCCCTAAGCACAGTTGGGAGATAACTTCAAGCAAAGTCAGAAGCGGTCCCTCGCTTGGTGTGATCCCCACTTGGTGTGATCCCCAAACTAATGATAATGATGATGATGAAGGGCTGAGTCTGGAGGCTCCTACCTGACCAGAAGCACTAGAAAATAAGCTTTGGGGGAAATTAGCCAATTACAGAATAGCAGAAAGATAGGAGCAACCAGAATAGAACCAGTGTAGAGGGTAAAGGGACTGGAACTCACTGTTCTTGGTCTGAATATTCCTTTTGAAACGATAGTTATTCGAAATCATTTTCTTATTTTAAATTCTGGTTTCAAGGCAACCCAAGGCAACACTTCAATGTCCCCAAATATTGAAAAATAGACAAACTGCTAGAAATACTTACAGGCCGTGAGAGTTTTTGTGAAGGATGATGGTTGGCCAGCATATGCGTATCTTGTTTTTCTCACGGAATCATATATAATCAAGTGTCTGCTTACTGCTCTGAGTCATACATTTAAAGGGTTTGCAGGTCCTTACCTACAAGATTTTCACATTAATTACACATCCTGTTCAGGATACCAACATACACTCATAAATTTTCTTGCTCTTTGTTCTTAGGATGAACTGGTACCTACTGAATTTTCTGAGACAGCCCACGGCTTAGAGGAAGGATCATCTAAATAAAGGCGAGCCAAAGCGACATTCAGGGATTTCCGCCTCCTCCAGCTCCTGGCTGCCCGGGTGACTAGAAGGCTGATTCGCAAGTTTTGGCTCTCCTGGGATCCTGATGATTAGGTCTCCTCTGGAGTCACCATGACGGCTTGGGACCAGCACCCACCACAAGGCCCAGGGAGGCTCTACAAGGTTTTGGTACAGCAGCAGACGAGATTTGCAGGACCTCAAAGGAAATAACCATCTGGAGTTGTCCTGGGTCAAGGCTGCCACCTAGCCCAGAGCATCAGCCCACAGGGAAAGCCTGGCTGGAATGTTCCTGCGGGCTACGTGAGCCAGCGAGTGCCTGCCCAGCGCCTGCCCAGCCCGGAATTGAGCCCGGTCGGAAGTATGTGAAGTGGGACTGGCGGCTTCTGAGCAGGCCGAGACTCCTGGGCTGCGCTGGCCTCTGTCCTCCTCCGGGAGGAATCAGGAAGGGCGCTGCTCCCTCATCCTCCCGGAGTCTCTGAGGGGTGCTCCTGGGCCCAGCTTTCCCAGACAGGCCTGGGCAGCGCCTGGCATCCACCCCACAACCCCAGGCCGCTTCCCTCCGCTCCCCACGTGCCTGAGTCCCAAGTCTCTTCCTGAGGTGGACATGTGAGCGTGTGACGCTGGAGAATGACTGCAGTGTATGTGAATGGGGGCGGCCTGGTGACCCCTCACTATGCCCGGTGGGACCGGCGGGACAGCGTGGAAAGCAGCTGTCTGGCCGAGGGCAGCCAAGAGGACGAGGAGGAGGGACATTCCGCAGCAGCTGACCCCCTTCGAGAAACTGACCCAGGACCTGTCCCAGGATGAGAAGGTGGCTAGAGAGATCACTCTGGGCAAGCGCATCGGCTTCTACCGGATCCGAGGGGAAATCGGCAGCGGGAACTTCTCCCAAGTCAAGCTCGGGTCCACTCCCTGACCAAAGGTACGATGGGGCCTCCCCGGGGTCCGAGCCCAGAGCCCCCTGTGTTCCTCTTGGTATTAGGGCATGGTCTGGGGGCAGGGGTGAGGAGCAGGGGCCAAGCAGGGCACAACCTGGGACGCCCTCGCTGCTGCCTCAGTTATCCACAGGAGCCATGCAAGGTCAGTTATTTCCATCTCACAGCTAGGGACACTGTTTTCTTTATCTTTATTTAAACACCTGAATTGCAGAGTAGTTCACAATGCGGTTGTTTCAGTTATTCAATATCTCAGCACCAAGCCCATCACCAATGTGTCCTTACTGCCACCAAGGTCCCAGTTTCCTGCCGCCCCCCCCCAGCAGGCACACATTAACTTACTTCATTTTGTTTATTACAACACATGTCTCGTAATGATGGTGTATCAGTATTGCAGCAGCCAGGAATTCCAAATCTTGAATGGGGTGATAAAGTTGGAGTTAAATTTTTACTGGGTGGTGGATTTGGAGGGGGGCCAGGCTTCCGGAAGGAAGGGAGACAGGGAAGGTGGCCCATAAAAGCACAATTTGGGGGGGCTTTTTGGGGGTCACACCCACTATTTAATTAATCACTCCTGGCGGTGCTCAAGACCAGGCAAACCAGGGTCAGCCTCCTACAAGGCAAATGTTCTACCTGCTGTACTATCTGGCCCCACTTGGGACACTCTTACCTGATGAGTTTAACCGTAATTTCATTCAGGTGCCATTAGTTCCATCTTGATGGTTTTCACTCCAAAAACTCCCACCGTGCTGTGTGGAGGGACTAACTCCAACACCAAGGGGAATATTCGTCCCCTACAGGTAGACCTGAGCCAAGCGTGTGGGCTTGCTTAAGACAGTGTCATCTCAGGTTCTTATTGTAACTTCTGTTTGTATTTGCGCGTGTGTGCCAGTGGGCCAGAGTTACACAGGGCTCTCCCATAGAGCCACATCATGGCTAGCATATCCAATTGCCCCTCCTGGGGAAATGGAAAAACGACGGGATTTCTGAGTGCCTCAGTTGTTCAGTTATAAACTCCAGTCACTGGGAATGCTCTCAGGTCAATTCCAAAAGATGTCCCAGGGAGGCCCGTGAACAGTGCCTCTGTGTCATTGCTGGTGTTAGTTTTGGAGACTCATCCCATTTTCCACTCCATTCCCCAGGTTGGCTCTTGGAGACTCACTTCCCCATCTCCCACTCCATTCCAGATTGGTTCTTGGAGACTCACTTCCCTATCTCCCATCCATTCCAGATAGATTCTTGCTTTGCCTTTTTTCAACCAAAGGTTAATGAAAAACTTTTACCAACAGAAGCACATTCATGCCCATCCTTGTGCCCTAATTGAAAAAAATTCAGCCTATAGATTTCAAGTCTTATTATCACTTGATCACTTGAATCCCATTATTCATCGATTTGCTCGAGCGGGCGCCAGTGACATTTCCATTTGACCCTATCATGTGCCAGTGTAGCCCAATGGCATCTGGTTGCTTCAGGAATATGAAGAGCCTCAAACCGTTCCTTCAGGGTCTTGACAAAGAAGTCTGACCAACAAAGAAATCTGACTAATATCTTATTATACATTAGATATACCTGCAGGACTCAAAACAGCTACAAAACTTAGCTGGGATATTGTGCAGTGCTAGGGCACAAGCTCTGATTATGTGAGGCACTGGAGTTGATCCCTGGCACCAAAAGTTGGAGAGGAACACTCCCAAGGATGATCAGAGATTGTTGAAAAGTAGTGTCCTGCAGATGGGTTTTGGGAGTGGGCCCATCACCTCTGGGGGTCCCGGAAGCAGCCGGATGAGACTCCGCCCACCACACTAGCCACCACCTTCGCTGTCCGGGCGCTGGGATACTACCTCACGACCAGATTAACAGAACAAAACCAGTTCGAGCCCAGGTAGGCGGCTCCCAGAAGCGGAAATCACTGGGATTTCATCAGATGGAGTCAGGGGGCTGCCATTCCCACATCCATTTTGTTGAGCCTGGTGGCCCCGCCCAGGAGCTGCCCTGGGGCGACCAGCCATAGCATGCAGTCTCAAACGCTGCTGGGGAACCTGGAACTCTGCTTTCCCCAGGCTCAGCTGACCATGGGGCTCCCAGGAGGACAGATGGGTTTTGGGAGTGGGCCCATCACCTCTGGGGGGGTCCCGAAGCAGCCGGATGAGACTCACCCACCACACTAGCCACCACCTTCGCTGTTTGGACGCTGGGATACTACCTCACCACCAGATTTACAGAGCAAAACCAGTTCGAGCCCAGGTTGTGCGGCCGCTTGTGCACGCTGTCCATCAAAGTAGTGGAAACAGTTATGTCCTTTAATGCACTGCATTCTACGATGTGCAGGAAAGTTTGGCGGGAGGGAGAGATAGAGAGGAAAGAAAGACATACAGAACCCGCCAAGTAGTTGAGGTGTGGGAGGGGGAGGGAGGTGGGGACACTGGTGATGGGAGATGGGTTCGGGTGGAGGGATGGGTGTTGGAACACTGTAGAACCCAAACTCTACATGAGCATCTTGCAATTGTATGTCTAAAAGTGGTGTAATAAAATTTGGGAAAAGAAACAAAAACACAGAAAAAAAAAAAAAAGAAAAGTAATGTCCTGAACCCATGCCAAGAACTGCTGATTTTTTTTTTTTTGGCCAGGCCCAGCAATGCTCAGGGTTTACTCCTGGCTCTTCACTCAGGAATTACTCCTGGTGGAGCTTGGGGAACCATATAGGGTGCTGAGGATTGAACCTGGGTTTACCGCTTGCAAGGCAAATGATAGTATCACTCTGGCCCCAGAACTTCTGATCTAATTGGTCTGAGGTGGGGCTCTTTGTAGCTATTATTTTAAAACTCTCTAGGTGAGGACTGAGAGTGCATGTGCTTTATAGACAGGAAGCCTGTGTTCAATCCTCAGCAACGCAGGAATCGCTAGGAATGACCCTTGAGTCTTGAGCTTGAATTAGCTTGAATTAGCTGAGTGTTGGCTCCTCCCCAACAGAAGAGAAGCCTCTAGGTGATGCTAATGGGCACACAATGTACCTCAGCCCTGTCTGGGTCCATGGATCTGACTCAAAGGGGTAAAGTACCTTGCATGTATAAGGCTTTGGGTTTGATCCCCTGCAACATATGTGCATCTCCAGGAGTGGCCTTGGTGGACCCTGAACATTTCCTAGTGGCCCCAGGCACCACCACATGTGACCTTCACTACCACTTATAACAACTATGAAAACTCCCAAAATAAAACACTGCCTAAAATACTTGGACGTGCCTTGCACCTGTAGGTAGCTTCAATATAGTAATATGTGTGTGTAAGTGCAGTGTGCTCCACACATTGCTGACCCATTATCATATCATTCATCTTTTAAATTTATATGTGAGATATTATGTCGGGTTTTCATGCTACATGTACTTATTTTGGGGATAGAAACACTAGGTCTCAGATATGAAATGTCTTTTACCAAGTGCATCCCCTGACCCCAAGTCATTTATCTTGGGCTATTCATTTACTCATCCCTCTGCTGCATCAGACCTTGGGCATCTGATGACGACTTAGACAGAGCCTCTGCCCTTCAGAGTAAGGGGAGGCAGTGGCACTGTTCTGTTTTCCCATTCCTGGTGCGGGGTGGGAGGCAACTGGGGAACCAGCTGCTGCGCCCAACACAGCTTCAGGGAGGAAGAGGAAGAGGACCAGTGACAGCAGCTCAGTGACACAAACACCTAAATAAATGGTTGAAGTGTTTTATGAAGCACATCTTCAGCCAAGGATAACATTCTGTGCTTGGTGTCCTTGTGCCCTCATTCTGCCGACCTGTCTCAGTGCTTGGGATGGCGTCAGGGTGCTGGGGCTCAAACCTGGGGCTACTGCACCAGTGCAGGCACTCCAGCCTCTTGAGTGGTCACTCAAGAGTGGTCACTCAAAAGAAGGCCTATGTTGCTTTTTTTAAATTGAGATTCAGCTGGAGTTTTGCTCCAAATGTACAGCTTTTAGAAGACCAGTTTTATTTATTTACTTATTGGCGGTGTCTGTGCTCTGCTGCTGGTCATGAGCTCAGCCCAAGGGATTTTAGTGTGGTGGAAATGAAGGCTGGGAAGAGAGAGACAAAGCAGGCATCAGGCGGCACAGTGACAGAGGGGAGAAGCTTCTGAACAAGGCTGGTGGCAGGAAGTCAAAAGACCAATGGGAGATGCCAAAGAAAAGGTCTTGGCCTTTGCCATGTTTTTTTGATAGCAATAGGAAAATAGAGAGAAGTTAAAAATCTGGAAGGGAAACAATTAAAGAAAAGGTTGAGATCTAGGATGAACGAATGGTCTACTGGTCAGTGTGTGTTGGCCCATCAACCTGGAGACTTGCGTGAAGTGACCAGGAAAGTGTATAAAGGTCAGCGGATGGCAGGGGAGAGCCATGAGCAACTTTTTAAAAAAGTATTTTATTATACCACCGAGAAATATACAACTACAAAGATGTTCAAGTGTGCTAACAATTGTCGAAGGTACTAATACCAACCTAGAACTGAGCATTAAATACAGGCAAAAAGATATACATGACAACCCTTTAATGTATATTCTGTAATCCATAGTCTGGAAGGGAAGGAAAAGAGAAAGAGAGAGAAAGAGAAAGAAATAAAGAACCTGCCATGGAGGCGGGCTGGGGAGGGGAGAGGGAACCGGGTAGTTGGTGGTGGGAGATGGGCACTGGTGGAGGGATGGGTGCTGGGACACTGTATGACCAAAACCCAAATATGAACTTTTTAATTGTATATATTTGTAATTGTATATCTCACAGTGGTATAATAAAATACTTAAAAAGAAATAAATAAACCTAGTCCTGTTATGGAAAGCAAAAAAAAAAAATGTTCATATCTGGGTTTTGGTCATACAGTGTTCCAGCACCCATCCCGCCACCAGTGCCCATCTCCCACCACCAATGTCCCCGGTTCCCTCCCCCGCCCCAGCCTGCCTCCATGGCAGGTTCTTTATTTCTTTCCCTTTCTCTCTCTTTCTCTTTTCCTTCCCTTCCATACTATGGATTACAGAACATACATTAAAGGGTTGCATGAGCAACTTTTAACACCAGTTAAATGAAAGTAACCATCTTATAAGTGTCTCTACTAGTTCTCCTCCTTCTCTAGCCGACTTTTCTCTCCTATAAAAAATCATGTGTACAGAGGCTAGAGAGACAGTACAGGGGGATAAGCACTTGCCTTGCAGGTGACCAGCTCTGGCTCCACCACCCCCCATGTATTTCCCTGAGCACTGGTGTGGCCGAAACCTCCCACTGAAATTGTGCATTCAGTAAACAAATGAAGGCATAGTCCTTTTCTCCTGAAATAAACATTTGAAAAATTGATAGAAGTGGTGACACTTACAGGAAAAAAACAGTCTACACTATGGAGGGATACAGTGGAGAAATGATGGGAAACCCCATCATTCCTGTAAATACAACACCTATAAATAAGTAATGGTTTACAATCCGGCTGACCATAAGATAATGGAATTTTTAAATGTACCAATGGGATCATGCATGGTTACTCCATGAGCAATATGATTTTTCATTATTAGTAGCTTAAAGATTAAAAAAATTTTGGGGGTGCTGGGGATTGAACACAGGACTGCATCCAGTGGCACTTAGGGCTTACTCCTGAGACTAGACTCATGGATTCCTCCTGGAAGTGCTCAGGGGACTACATAGGGTGCCGAGGATTGAACCCGGGTCAACTGGTGTGCAAGGGAAAATGCTTACCTGGTATACTATTACTTTGGCACTTTTAGCTATTTTTTTTTGTCACATCTGGCTGTGTTCAGATATCACTCCTGGTTCTATACTTAGAGATTGCTTCTGTGGGGCTCAGGAGACCATCTTGTGTAGCAAAGATTGAATTAACCACTTGCAAAGCACTGTACTATGTCTGTACTATCTCTCTGGTTTTATATAGCCTTTAAAAAAAGAACCAGTAGGGGCCGGAGCGATAGCCCAGCGGGTAGGGCATTTGCCTTGCACGCGGCCAGCCCATGCTGGCCTGGATTCTATCCCCGGCATCCCATATGTTTCCCTGAGCACCGCCAGGAGTAATTCCTGAGAGCAGAGCCAGGAGAACCCATGAGCATTGCCTGTTGTGACCCCCAAAAAAGCAAAAAAAATAAAATGAAAATAAAACAATATACAAATACGTAGTTTAAAGAGCATTCTATTATTTAACGATGGTACACATTTCCCCCCTCCTGTTAGTTGCGTTTATAAAACTGCTGAGACCCTCTTTTCTATATATCTTTGCATTATTTGCAAAATAAGCATATTTGCAAAATATGCTTTATTTTTGTTTGGGGACCACACCTGGCTCTATGCTTGGCATAGCTCCTGGCAGTACTGGGATTCAGAGGGTACTGTGAGGTTTGATGTATGCTGCTTTTCGCGGTTCATCAATAATTGATTTATTTAGAGGTGTCTACAAGAGTACGCCACCTGCACGGCAAGCCTGGCAAGCTGCTAGTGTTGTATTTGATATGCCAAATACCAGTAACATTTATATTAGGTCATTCCCATGACCTAATATAATGGTTTGAGGTTCTTTATGTTCCTGGAGCAAGCAGATGCCTTTGGGTTCTACTAGCATGAGACAGAGCATATGGAGATATTACTGGTGCCGCTCTAACAAATAGATGATCAACGGGAAGATAGTGATAGTGATAGTGATATTTTTCTAGGAGTCTGTATTGGTCATAGGGGAATTTGTGGGGCAATTTCAATACCCAGAGCAACACCAAAGGGACAGCTTTTGAGTCTTCCTGAAAAGTCCATCTCAATCTGTTGCTCAGACTTAACTGGGGTAGGTAGGTATGATTCTCATTAGTCTAGATCAGTGTTCCCCAAGTGGATGATACCCTCCCCGCCCCACCCTGGAAGCGCTGGAAGAGTCTGAGGTACATAAGTGTCTTTTACTCACAGGGGCAAGTGTCAGAGGGGAGGTGATAGGGACCCTGCGGAAGGATCCCACTGGGATTCCAGCTCTGTGATCCTTAGCGAGATGCTTCCGCCCCTCCTCACTCTCTGAGTTCTCTCTCAGCCCCGCTTCATTGGTGACTGTGTTCCGTCACTCTCTCTGCAGAGCGAGTCTGCGTCACTATCTCAAGTCTCTCAGTTTTGCTGCCCAAGCAGCTCCGTTTAGTCACTTCCTGTCTCTCACTTCAGATTTTTTCTGTGTGGCCACACCCCACAATGCTCAGGTGTTACTCCTGGCCATGCCCTCAGGAATCGCTCCTGGCAGGCTGGGGGACCATACAGGATTCTGGGGATTGAAGCTGGGTGGGGCTTTGTGTAAGGCATGTGCCCTCCCTACTGTGCTGTGACTCCAGCCTGCAGTTCCGATTTTAAAGAGAGAAGATGTCACTGCTCTCCTGCCCACCAGATGCGGCCCCTCTGAGTCAAGGGGGTCAAGCAGGCTCAGCCCTTCCGGAGACATGGCCCTCTGCTCTCTTAGCAGGACTGGAAGCCCAAGGTGTGCCTCTAGGAAGGGCAAAGAGAGACGCAGCAGAATGCCGGGCACAGTGCCAAGATGCCACCTGCTAAGCAGAGCCCCTCTGCCAGGGGCAAGCGTGTGTCTACGCCACTCGCTCTCTGCCTTTCCTTTTGCCGGTGTTGCTCTTGTTTCTGTGATGTAGGGGGTGACACACACCTGGTTGTGGTATCCTAGGTGAGGTGTCATACCCTCGATTGAGGACACAGTGTTGGTTGAGCTTCTCACCCACACTTGTTTGCAGTGCTCTGGACATCGCTGTGCTCTGGAGATCGCTTGTTTGCTGTGCTCTGGAGATCGCTTGTTTGCAGTGCTCTGGAGATCGCTTGTTTGCAGTGCTCTGGAGATCACTGCGCTCTGGAGATCACTTGTTTGTAGTGCTCTGGAGATCGCTGTGCTCTGGAGATCACTTGTTTGCAGTGCTCTGGAGATCGCTTGTTTGCAGTGCTCTGGAGATCGCTTGTTTGCAGTGTTCTGGAGATCGCTTGTTTGCAGTGCTCTGGAGATCACAGTGCTCTGGAGATCACAGTGCTCTGGAGATCGCTTGTTTGCAGTGCTCTGGAGATCGCTTGTTTGCAGTGCTCTGGAGATCGCTTGTTTGCAGTGCTCTGGAGATGGCTTGTTTGCAGTGCTCTGGAGATGGCTTGTTTGCAGTGCTCTGGAGATCGCTTGTTTGCAGTGCTCTGGAGATCGCTTGTTTGCAGTGCTCTGGAGGTGGCTTGTTTGCAGTGCTCTGGGTGGCGGACAGCGGAGCTGCTGGGGCCGCACACGGGCGTGTGGGCTTGGCCCAGGACTCAGCTGTGCCTCTGCCTCTATCGGCCTCCTTGCCATTATTAGGTGTGTGTGTGTGTGTGTGTGTGTGTGTGTGTGTGTGTGTGTGTGTGTGTGTGTGTGGTGGAGGCAGAAGAAAGAGGACCGGTTGCTGTGTATATAAAGACTTTCTGTTTTTTATACTATCATGGGATATACAATTACAAAGATGTTCAAGTTTGGGTTTCAGTTATACAGTGTTCCAGCACCCATCCCTCCACTAGTGCCCACTTCCCACCACCAATGTCCCCGATTACCTCCCCTCTCCCCTTAGCCTGCATCTATGGCAGGTTCTTTATCTCTTCTCTCTCTCTCTTTTCCTTCTCTTACACATTGTGCCTTGCAATACATACATTTAAAGGTTATCATGTATATCCCTTTGACTACACTCAATGCTAAGTTCTAGATTGGTATCATAATTTCCAACAATTATTAGCACACTATTCAGTATGCCAAGAACAGTAATGATAATGAACCTCATTCCCATGACCTGAAGGAATGGTTTGAGGCTCTTCGTGTTCCTGGAGTGAGAAGATGCTCTAGGGTTACACTAGCACATGACAGGGACAAATGGAGACGTTACTGGTGCCTGCTCAAGCAAATCGATGAATAAAGGGAAGACAAGTGACAAGACAAATGATTAGCACACTGTTCCTTTCTCTGTCTTACCTAACCTCTGACTCCCACACACTTGCACTAGATTTCACCCACTGACAAGACCTCCTGATCCATGTTTTTTGCCTTGCCCTGAATATTGGTGTCATACTATTTTTATATCCCATAAATAAATGCAGTCATTCTATATCTGTCCTTATCCTTCTGGCTATTTTCACTCAGTATGATCCTCTCCATGTCCATCCATTTATAGGCAAATTTGATAATTTTGTTTTTCCTAATAGCCGCATAGCATTCCATTGTGTAGATGTACCAAAGTTTCTTTATCTAGTCGTCTGTTCTCGGGCACTCAGGTTGTTTCCAGATTCTGGCTTTTGTGAATAGTGCTGCTATGAACATAGAAGTGCAGATGGCATTTCTGCTGGTTTTTTTTTTTTTTGGGGCCCCAAGGTAAATACCCAGGAGTGGTATTGCTGGGTCCAGTGGTAGCTCAATTTCTAGTTTTTGGAGGAATGTCCATATTGTTTTCCAAAACGCTGTCTTCTCAAGCACCCGCATACTCTTGACTGTCTTGTTATGAAATCCATTGATTCCTGTTCCTGCAGTTTTGGCGATCCTGGCATTGTCTCCGGGGTAACCTCACCTCACCTGCCATGGAGGAGTCTTCTTCAGAGGTGCAAGGTCATTGCGGGGTGTGCGGTGTTGTGTGCAGGGGACAATAGGGGCTCAAGGCACAGACAGTGGAAAGACCCATCAGAAAGCCCAGAAACAATAACGTGACAAGTCTGAGGCCACCTTCCGCCGCGATACTCCCTGTCCTGGAGCCCCCTCACTGCCCTTTGGGATGATAATAATTATGGGAGAAAAGTGTGAAGAGGTGGGGATGAGGAGGAGAGATGGGCAGCTCCACTACAGGGATAGGAAATTTCCCTGGGTGCCAGGGAGTGTGACCTCTAAGGGCTGAGAGGTGGTGCCTTGTGATGGGAAGCAGGGACATCTGAACCCCTCAGTCAGGACAGGGAAGCTCCAGAAGTCTCTGCCGTCACAGGGCGAGTGAGTGGCTTAGGACCCCAGGCGGGGAGCAGCCGGGAGTCAGGAGAGCAGCTGATCTGTGAGGTGCTCCACAACTGCAGTGAGAGTTTGTAGGAATAGGATGGTCTGGGCAGGCCCCAGAGGAACGTTCAGGAGAACAGAGACCGCATGGTCTGGGCAGGCCCCGGGGGAGCGTCCAGGAGAACAGAGACCGTATGGTTGGAGGCAGGTCCTAGAGGAGTGTCCAGGAGAACAGAGACCGCGTGGTCTGGGCAGGCCCCTGAGGAGTGTCTAGGAGAACAGAGACCGCACTGTCAAGGGCGGCTCCAGGACAGTTGCTTGAGCAAAGGCACCAGCTGGTCTGAATCTCTAGAACGAAGGCCCCTGAGGCTGGAGTTTCTTTTCGTAGCTCACAGGTCTGAGTTCCTTGTGTCTTGCAGGCTGACAGGCAAAGCTGAGGCCATCGCAAGTCCCCTGTGAGTCCGATCAGAAATTGCTCAGGAGGGACAGTGCGCTCCACTTCTGAATGTTTTGTGGCCGTCTGTTGTTGGGGAAAAAAGATGGCAGTGGCTGCCTGTCCCTTTCTCTGCTCGGCCCTTCCTGATCTCTCCTTCCTTTCCAGAGCCCTTTCTTCTCCCTCCGTTTATTTATTCATTCCCCCTCCTATGTGTGGGAGGGCTGTCCCGTGCCCCTCACTGTGTTTGGGGCCTCATCGAGGTGAACCGGGTGTGGTCATTGCTGGTGGAACTGGGCAAGCACAGATGGTGACAGACAGCATTTAGTGGGTGCCGTGACAGAATAAGGCATGGAGGGTGAGGGCAGCTGCGCCCAGGACATCGGGAACGTGGCGGTGGTCAGGGAAGGCTTATGTTGAGCTTGAAGTTTTGCACAGACTTAAGATAATGTCATACAATGTCCTCAGTGTGAATGGAGCTGGATAGTGTCGCATTGAGTGAAATCAGCCAGAGGGAGAGGGACAGACTTGAATAATTTCTCCCATGTGGGCTAGAAAGAATGTCAGAGGGGAATGTCAAATGCACAATGGCAGTAGAAATAAAGAGCAGGAGGACTGGCTAACTTTTTCCTCCAGTTGTTAATTTTTTAAGTTTTATTTATTTGTTTGTTCTTTGGTCGAGTTTTGAGGTGACTACAAGAGTATCCCACCTGCACGGCAGAACCTGGCAAGCTACCCGTGTCGTATTTGACATGCCAAATACCAGTAACAATTATAGACCTCATTCCTATGACCTGATGGAATGGTTTGAGGCTCTTTATGTTCCTGGAGTAAGCAGATGCCCTTGGGCTATCTCACATGTGATAGGATGTATTGAGATGTTACTGGTGCCTGCTCGAGCAAATTGATAATCTACAGGAAGACAAGTGACAAGTTCTTTGGGCCACACTGTTATTGCTCAGGCTTACCTTTTTTATTTTTAAAGAGAAAATGTATTTGTTTGGCTTTTTGGGTCAACCTGGAGATGCTCAGGGGGTTACTCTGGCCATGCTCGGGGGACCCTATGAGATGCTGGGTATCAAACCTGGGTCAGCCATGTGCAAGGCAAAAGCCCTACCTGCCGTACTATTGCACCGGCCCAGTTACTCAGGCTTACTTCTGACTCTGCAACCAAACTGGGTTCACAGCACGCGAAGTGAGTGCCCAGTGGGCTGTTCTATCTCTCTGGCCCCCTAGTTTAATTTTAATATGTGTTTGTTTTTACACAACTCACTGTGCTCAGAGCTTACTCTTGGCTCTGCACCCAGTGATCACAGGTGATGTGAAGGGGATCATACATGGTGTGGGAGGGTTGCTTTTATGGCAGGAAAGCACCTTACTGCCAGAACTGTCTCTCTGGCTCTCCAGGGTTTGTTCGTTTGTTATTTTAAGTCAAGATAGCATGGTTTAAAGCTTTCCATATAATTATTTTGTACACTTTGTACTATGTGTACCACCCCACTACCAGACTGCCCGTGACCTGCCACCATGGCCCGTGAGCCTTTCTTCTGCACTATGGCCTTGGTTTGCTGTCCTGTTGGTGACCGCCTAGGGCTTATTCCCTGGGGAGTGGTCTGCTCCCTTTCTTTGCTTTTTATTCTCCACACATGAGCAGGGTAACCCGGTTCTTCCTTCTCCTTCTGACTCACTCGTGCTAAGCATGGTACCTCCAACGCCATCCAGACCATACTCCTGTTTTAAGCCCTGTGCCATCTGTTCCCATGGCCCATGGCCACTGTGGTAAAGTTCTTCGAAGCAGTTGTTTTATAAGTGGGGCACCCTGATGCCTGCAAGCCTGTTCTCCCTGTTTATTGATCTAGTAAATTCTTACCTAATGCAAGTCTGGTCACTGAGTACCGGAAGCCATGTTTTCCCCTTGGATTAGACATTCAGGCATTTGCAAATACTCACTGTTTTTATTACACAAGAAATCTGTGTTTATTGTAATCATAGGGAAAATATTAGTAAAGAGGGATAAGCAAGAATAAAAAAAACATGATTTCCTTTTTTCCCCCTTTTTCTTTTTTGGGTCACTCCCGTAGACGCTCAGGGATTATTCCTGACTCTTCCACTCAGGAATTACTCCTGGCTGTCCTCGGAGGACCATATGGGATGCCAAGGATCGAACCCGTGTTGGAAGCATGCAAGGCAAACGCCCTACCCGCTGTGCTACCGCTCCGGCCCCCCATATTTCCTATTAATAACTATTTTAGCATTTTTGGTGACTGTCCTGCATTTTGTCTAACTTGTTTTGTAGCACATTTTACATCAATAAAAAAAGGATCAGCAACATGTTTTGATAACTCCATTATAGAGAGATTACATGATAGGTAGCTATTACTTTACTCCTTTGCACTGGACTCTTAGCTGTTCCCAGCATTACAGACGGCTTCGTACACATACAATCTTGCACAGGTGTCAGATTCTTCTTTATGTTTTGTGGGGGAGACTCCCACCACGTAGGAGGGGCTCAAGAAGTCCAGGGACCACACGTGGGCAGGCTGATGGGCCAAACCAAGAGCCAAGCATTCGGCGCTTCTCGGGCTCTTTGATGCCTCAGACCACCAAGAGCAGGAGCTCCAGGACTATACCCCGTGGCGCTGGGAGTTGGTTGGGGGTGGTCCGTCAGTTATAAGGCTCTCAGTGACGCTAAACCACACCCCCAAAGCATTTGCCATCCCCTATGACTCATCCTGCCACCCGCAGCCCATGACAGCCCTTAGCTCTGGCTCCTTCTGTCCCCGCCAACACTCCACACCCACCAGATGCTGTGCAGCAGCCTACGGTGGCATGACTACCAGCTACAACACGGCCATGCAGGTAGGAAGGAGACACAGGGCGTCAGCATGCAGGTCGCTGTGCCCAGATACAACAGGGCCATGCAGGGAGGGGACACAGGGCGTCAGCCTGCAGGTCACTGTGCCCAGATACAGCAGGGCCGTGAAGGGAGGGGACACAGGGCGTCAGCCAGCAGGTGGCTGTGCTGAGGTGATAGTAAAGAACAGTCCTGCAGCATGGAGGTCCGAGAGGTCTCCTGGAAGAGGGTGGGTCTGAGGCAAGACCTGGAGGGACAGAGGAGGGAACTGAGTCAAGATCAGGGAAGGCGTGAGTCAGGGGAAAGACCCTCAGAGCAACGTGTAGGGATGAGTGTTCAGCCCTCTGGGAAGAGTGAAAAGCCCCCACCCCCCACCCAGTGCTGCCACCAAGGGCATCTGGGCAAGTGAGGACAGCTCAGGGAGCAGATGGTGATGGGTCCAAGAGGGTGAGTCTCTTCAAGAAGGACTCTCTGAACTGACCAAACAGCTTCCACTGCATCAGGAAACTGGGGCCTAGTGTCAGGTTGCCTGAGTGGGGCCACACCCAGCCACCCGAGTACCCAATCTCGACAGGGTCCAGGGAGTCGCTGTCTGCCCTGATCCTGAGCACTCCGGGAGCCTGGGAGCACATCCCGGGACCTCCGATTCAAATCCTGATTCTGCATAGATCTCTAATGCATTTCAAAGCCAGTGCAGCCTTTGTGACTTAGCCACCTCATCTGTCTGTCTGTCTGTCTGTCTGTCTATCTACCTGTCTATCTATCTACCTACTGTCTGTCTTTCTGTCTATCTTATCTATTATTCATTCATTCATTCATTCATTCATTTATTCATTCATTCATTCATTCAATCAATCAATCAGTCAGTCAGTCAGTCAGTCAGTCTGTCTGTCTGTCCGTCCGTCGGTCCATTTATTTTATTTATTTATTCTCCCAGAGAAGGTGGCCGTTAAGATCTTGGACAAGACCAAATTAGACCAGAAGACCCAACGGCTGCTCTCCCGCGAGATCTCCAGCATGGAAAAGCTGCACCACCCCAACATCATCCGCCTATACGAGGTCGTGGAGACCCTGTCCAAGCTCTACCTGGTGATGGAGTACGCGGGCGGCGGGGAGCTCTTCGGAAAGATCAGCGCCGAGGGGAAGCTCTCCGGAGCCCGAAAGCAAGCTGGTCTTCTCCCAGATCGTGTCCGCCGTGAAGCACATGGTGAGAATTTCTGGTTCCTGTTCGGTTCCGTGCGCGGGCAGGGGGCTGGGTCAGGCTCTGCCCGCCGGGCTCGTCATGGGGAAATAGCGCCCCCTGGGGCCGCTGGGACAGTTTGCGCACAGCCTGGGGTGCAATGCGGGGGGGGGGGGCTTTCTGGGTGCAGTGGAGGGTGTGGGGGGTGTGGGGCCCCTCTCTGTTTATTGGATTAAAAAAGGGAAAGTGAACACAGGTGAAGGGACTATTGTGGGAATATTGCATGCCTGAAACTCAGTCATGATCGGCTTTTAGTTTTCTTTTTTGGGTGGGGGTCACAACAGGCGATGCTTTAGGGGTTACTCCTGGCTCCGCACTCAGGAATTACTCCCGGCGGTGCTTTGGGGACCCTCTGGGATGCTTGCATGTCAGCTGCATGCAAGGCAAACACCCTCCCCCGCCGCACTAGCGCTGTGGCCCCTCAAGAATAGGTTTTGTTATTCGCTGCGATTCAATACATTTTAAAAGAAAAATAATATAATCATAAAAATAAAACGTGTTTGTTTTATTTTTTATTATTTATCTATCTATCTATCTATCTATCTATCTATCTATCTATCTATCTATCTATCTATCTATCTATCTATCTATCTATCTATCTATCTATCTATCTATTTATTTATTTTTGCTTTTTGGGTTACACCTGGCAATGCTCAGGGGTTTTCAGGGGTTACTCCTGGCCCTGCACACAGGAATTACTCCTGGCTCTGTACTCAGAGCCAGTGAGTGCTCAGGGGTGCTCAGGAGACCATGTGGGATGCTGGGGATCGAACCCGGTGGGCCAGTGGCCTCCAAGTGGCCGCTTGTAGTTTTTGTGTGTATTCTGCATGTGCGCATCTTTCATGCCTCCCCTGCCCCTCCACCCGGGTCTTCCTCCTCAGCACGAAAACCAGATCATCCACAGAGATCTGAAAGCGGAAAACGTTTTCTACGCCAGCACCACCTGTGTGAAAGTGGGCGACTTCGGGTTCAGCACGGTGAGCAAGAGGGGCGAGACGCCGACACCTTCTGCGGCTCCCCGCCCTACGCGCGGCGCCCGAGCTCTTCCGAGACGAGCACTACGTGGGCGTCTGCGTGGACATCTGGGCGCTGGGCGTGCTACTGTACTTCATCGTGACGGGCACCATGCCCTTCCGGGCGGAGAACATGGCCAAGCTGAAGAAGAACATCCTGGAGGGCGCCTACAGCGTGCCCCCGCACGTGTCCGAGCCCCTGCGCCCGCCTGCTCCGGGAGTGCTCCAGCCCAGCCCCTCCGAGAGGCTGGGCATCGATGCCATCATGAAACACGAGTGGATGCAAGGGGTGCCTTACCCCACCCCGCTGGAGCCCTTCCAGCTGGACCCCCGGCACTTATCAGAGACCAGCGCCCTCAAAGAAGAGGAAAACGAGGTCAAAAGCACTTTAGAACATTTGGGCATCACGGAGGCACATATTCGAACAACCAGGGGAGAGATGCCCGCAGCTCCATCACGGGCGTCTACCGCATCGTCTTACACAGGGTGCAGAGGAGAAAGGCCCTGGAGAGCGCCCCGTCATGGTACTCCCCGACCCCAAGGACAGAGACTTAAAGAGGGGCTTCCGTATCTACAAAGGCATAAGACACACGTCCAAATTTTGTTCAATTTTATAAATTGCACTAGACTGGTGTTAATGTAACCAAAATCGTTGCTGCTTTTAAACTTTTTTTTCAAGACAACTTGGGTGATAACAGTTTTTGTAATTCTTAAATAAATTTACATGTAAGACAAGCGTTTCCCCTCTACAACTGTCTGTTAGCTCAGACTCCGGCTCTGTGGTCTTGTCTGGGAACCGGGAAGCCGTTCATGTCTTCAAGAAATGCTCGCGGCCTGTGGTCTTGTCGGGAACCGGGGAAGCCGCTCATGTCTTCAAGAAATGTTTATTCAGGGCGGGCGATAGCCCAGCGGCGCGCTGGCCGCCGGGCGCCGCTCCCATATGGTCCCCCGGCTGCAGGAGTATTCGGTGCAAAGCAGGAGTAACCCTGGGTCGCGGTGTGCAAAAAGGAAATGTTTATTCAGTGTCTTGGCAGGCGCTGGTTGTCGGAGCTGGGCACCCCGCAGAGTGTGAAATAGTCTGAGAGTTCCAGAGACTGGAAAGGGGTTTAGGCGCCTGCCTTGCATGCAGCCTGCTCTGGTCAATTCCCACACGGTGCTTGAACAGGCTAGGAGTGGCACCTAAGCACAGAGCTAAGAGCAAACTGCCTAAGCACACTCTGGTGTGGGTGACCCAGAAAACAAAGGGCCATAGAGACAATACAGTAGATAGGGTGTTTGTGTTGCATGCTGCTGACCCGGGATCGAACTCTGGCATCCCATATGGACCCCCGAGCGCCAACAGGAGTGTTCTGAATGCAGATACAGGAAGAAGCAAAACAAAATCAAACAAAAAATTTCCCTTATATTTAACCAAAAAAATGCAAGTAATACATATGCAATTTTCCAACTGAAAGTCCTTTTTTTTTTCTTTTTGGATCACACCCGCGATGCTCAGGGGTTACTCCTGGCTCTGCACTCAGGAATTACTTCTGACGGTGCTCATATGGGATGTCAGGGGTTCAAACCCGGGTCAGCTGCATGCAAGGCAAACGCCCTACCCATTGTGCTATCACTCCGGCCCCCAAACTGAAAAGTCTTATATAACCAAGAGCAAGAAAGAAAATATTGGGGGCTGAGAGATAGGATAGTGGGTGAGGTTCTTGCTTATCACCTGACAGACCAACAGTCCATCCCTGTCACTCCACACGACCTCTGGAGCCCTGCCAGGAGTGGCCCCTGAGTGCAGGTCCAGGAGTAAGGCTGAGTGCAGTCAGGAGTGCCCCCTGCACAGCCCTTCCTCTCCCGCCCCAGGTATTCTAGAACTGGACCAAGGCACTAACAGTGCACACTAACATTTCTTTTTGTTTGTTTGTTTGTTTTTGTTTCACAGCCAAAGATGCATGAGCAGGTTACTCCCTGTCTCTGCACTCAGGAATAACTCTTGGTTGTGCTTGGGACCATATGGGATGCCGGGATCGAACCTAGGGTCAGCCATGTGCAAGGCACGCGTCCTTCCGCTGTGCCATCTCTCCCGCACAGTAACATTTTCAGAGAAGCATGTGGCAGGGGTGGTTATGCTCAGGCTCTGAGTAGTGGGATCTGCGGTCAGAGGCCAGCTTAGCTGTCCCCCTTAGGGAAGCCAATTGTTGCAGCGACCCTCTGAGATCTGAGTGAGCAGATGTGACTCCTGATAATCAGACTCAGAGGTGTGGGACGGGAGAAGCTTAGCCAGGCTCCCTCCCAAACAGCAGAGGGCAGAGCTTTCTGCGCAGCGCCGCTGATCTGGAACGTAACCCTAGACTGCAGGAGTGAGGGGTGGGATGGGATGTGGGGAAGCAGGAGAGCCACTCCAAGCTGAACGGTGGCCAGTCCCGCAGAACCCTTGTATTTAAGAAAAATACATCTCAGGGGCCAGTTGGAGCTCAGCAGTAGAGCACTAGCCTTGCGTGTGTGTGCGGCCCCGGTTTGTTTCCTCTCCTCCAAAACATCAAGCTACAAGTACCCAGGGAACTGAAGACTTTACTACCTGCTCCTGTATGCCCACGGCAAGGGTGGCCCCGCAGTCCTGCGGTCACCGCCCACCTGCTCCTGTATGCCCATGGCAAGGGTGGCCCCGCAGTCCTGCAGTCACCTGCCCACTCCTAGGTTGTGCTCTGCTGGTAGGTTGCCTGCTCCTCCCACACCTTACGTTGGAGGAGCCCTGAGGCAGGAAGAGGTGGTCACCCCGCATGTGAAACAGGTCAAGTCTGAGCGGTGAGAAACTGCCTCGCCTTGCGCAAAGCTCATTTAGGAACTGGAGTGCTGGTACAGTGGGCAGGGCATTGCCTTGCTCAGAGCCAACTGGGGTTTGATTACAGCACACATATGATCCTCTGGGGCCCTCCGGAAGTGACCACAGCTCCACATATGATCCTCTGAGGTCCTCTGGGAGTGACCACAGCTCCACATATGATCCTCTGAGGCCCTCTGGGAGTGACCACAGCTCCACATATGTCCTCGGGCCCTCCGGAGTGACCACAGCTCCACATATGATCCTCTGAGGCCCCCAGGGAGTGATCCCTGAACACAGAGCCTGGAGTGATCCCTGAGCACCTCAGTGTGGGTCAAAACCAAACAGCCAAGGGAGCTTGTTACTTCGTCAGTGGTTGCAGGCAGAATTGAGGCAGAGGTCCAGGGAGAGCCCGAGGGCTGGAGCACAGGTTTGATGTGGCCATCAGGCCTGCAAGTGATATCACTTTCAGACAAGCTCTAGCCACTATCTCAGGTTCCGGTGTAACAGGCTCACCTGTAGACCTGAATCCAACACACGGAGGGTCCTGTCAGCAGAACGTGGGGACCCAGGCAGTAAGGGTGGAGCCTGGGAAAGTGTATTTATTTATTTTGTGCGGTGTGTGGGCGACTGTTCTTATTCAATACTCTGGAGACCGTGCCAATAAACCTCCACCTGCAGGCCGGGAGACCAGGGCTGCACCCAGCAGTGCTCAGGACCCAGGTGGGCGCTCTGACCTATGCGCTGTCTGGGCACTGAACTGGGCTAATTTAAGCAGCTCCCAGAGGGTGCAGCGTCTCAGGAACCACGTGCATCCGCAGAATCACTGAGCGTGTCTGGAGTCACGTGTGTCGGCAGAATCACTTCACGAGTCATTTCCTCAACTGAGGCGAGAGCTGGGGCCGGATCCCATTCAGCTCCTGGTTTGGGACTGCCCCAAGCATCACACAAGCGAGCTTGACCACTGTGCTTCATACCTGCCCAACACTGGGGCCCGAGAGATAACACAGCGGGTAGGGGCGTTTGCCTTGCCATTACCTGGGCGACTGGGACTGGGGTTCGGTTCCCGACATCCTATATGGTTCCCTGGGCACCACCAGGAGTAATTCCTGAGTGCAGAGCCAGGAGGAACTCCTGAGCATCACTGGGTGTGATCCCAAAAAAGCAACACAAAACCAAAAAACTAACCCAAAACACTGGCACTTTTCTCTTTCTTGAATGTGAGATGGGGGTGGGGGGGTCCTCCATGCCAGTTCTTGGCAAGCTGGGACAGCTTCAGGTCTGAGGATGAGGGTCTGCTGGTGCTTCTCCGGGGCTTCCAGCAGGCACCATCAAGGGGCACAGTGTGGTGCCAGGGGGGGAGATGGAATTGAACCCTGGTCAGCCTCATGCAAGGCCAGTGCTAACCCCTATTCTAGCTTTCTGGCCCTTCCTTTTCTTTTTCTGCTGCGGTGTCAGGGACCATTACCCAGGTTAGGTGTCTCTCCCTTGCCTTGCACTGCTGAGGATCTGGACCGGGTGGTATGCCCAGCCTTCAGCTCAGATCAAAGGACTGGTGCCTCGAGCTACCCTGCCCTGTCAGACCAGTTGCTGCAATGCCATGAAACCCCAACGTGACAGTTCCGCCTGGAGCTCTGGGATTGCCGACACATACTCCTTTAGTTCCTTATGAGTTTGGGAGAGTTTGAGGCTTACCAGCACCACTGTAACAGTTTTTTCATCACTTGCTTGTAACCTGGCTTAGGGATCCCAAAGTAACCACATGCTGCATTTATCTGGACCTAAAAGCACCTCCCGCCCTCGGAACCTAACCCTCTGATCTAGCTGAGCGTAGGTGGAGGAAAGAGATGCAGTCTTGAGTGGCTCCCTGGGCGGGGTGGCCAGAGGTGATACTACTGCACCCAGACCCGGGCATCTTAACAGGGGTGACAGTAGCCACTGTGAAGCACAGCCTGGCAGTCTACAAGGTGCCATCCTATAGCTGCTGCGTTAGCTGAGCCATTTTGCTGTTCTAGCTGTGCCAGGCCAATTCTGGTTTGAGAGGAATGGATGTAGTAGGGTGAATAGAGCCTGTGGGATGTGCCCACTGTCCCCTTTGTGAAGTCTTGAGGCAACGCACGGTTGCAGTGGGTTGTAGGCTGAGAGGCACATCCAGATTGTGAGAGGACAGCAGCTGCAACAAGCCGGCACGGTCACTGCTGGCTCCTGCAGGATTCATGACCCTTGGAACGCATGAGGTTGGTATGAGGGCACAGTAGTACACGTAGTACACTGAGTACCAAGGAGAACGAACGCTCTCTCTCCCTCCCCTCTCGTAGGCCATGCCTAGTCACTCCAGGACCCTGCACGGCTGCCTTCTGCTGGAGTCGGCAGAGAAGGGACACAGTATTCTTTGGATGTGTGTGTGGGGTGAAAATACCACACAATGTTCAGGCTTACTCCAGATTCTGAGTTCGAGGATCACACACAGTGCCGGGATGAACTTAGCTCAAAGACTACATAAATCACAGTGACAATACAGCAGGTAGGCAATTATCTTGCATGTGACAAGCCCGAGTGTGATCTCTGGCACCCATATGGTGTCCAAGACTGCGAGGAGTGATCCGCAACCACAGGACCAGGAGTAAGCCCTGAGCACCAGTGTGGCCCAGGATCTCCCCCTTCCTCACCCCCCCACCACCAAAAACAAAACCCAAAACCCAGATTGCATAAATCAATTGCCACAACTGTGCCTAAAGTAAATGCTGGCTAGACAGGCAGGGCAGAGGTCTAATCCTAAACATTTCTCAAATTCTCCTGGGAATCCCAGCTATCAGGACCCATAGCTTTGCTTGGTGTCTGGCTGGGAGGAGACAGTTCAATACTGTTTATCCCGAAATGGCTGTTTTAAAATTGCCAAGTCTAAATCTTAGGTTGTGTGTAGTAAAGTACAGAAATTCATTTAATAAGTATGTATGAATATTCATTTCTTTGTTTCATCTGAGTTCCTCATACAGAAGAATTCAGTGTCAGAGCGACAGTACAATAGGTTGAGCATTTGCCTTGCATGCAGCCAACCCAGGTTCGATCCCTGGCATCCCATATGGCCCCCCGAGCACTGCCAGGAGAAATTACTCAGTGCAGGGGTGCAGAGTCAGGAAGAACCCCTCAACATTGCTGGATATGACCCAAAAAAGGCAAAAAAAAAAGAAAAAGAAGTCTTGGAGCCAAGACCATGTACCTTGTAAATCTTTTATTTCTGACTTAAGCAGAATCCCTGGCCCAATCAGGTTTTAAAATGTTGAATGAGAGATGAATGAATAAATCAATGAATTCATAAAGTTAAATGGATGCCCAGATTAAAAAAACAGCTTGTTAGAGGATTTGATTTCTGCTTAAATTGTTATTTCAGGAGGGATAAATAACACTCAAATATTTGAAATATTTCTCTAAAACTTTATTCAAAGTTATTCACCTCAGTGTTAATAAGGTATATAGTTAATGTTCTGTGCCAATATCATTGGATCTGCCCATTGCCGGCAATGGGCTTTGAGGAAACCCATTTTGTGATACCCAAAGTTAAATAATCTTTTCCAAACACACCTAACTCCCAATACCTGCAAGTTTTACATGCAATTTTCCCATCAATTTTTGAATCTGAAGTTACATTATTAATCTATATCAGATGTTAAAATGAAGTCATTTTAAACAAGGTATGACTGTACAAATCAAAATGCTACTAGTTAATATCAGACAATAGTATTTTACAAACACTACAGTACATATTATCTTGCAATTTGAAACATTACATTTCATATGTGTGTAAGTTTATTTTTAGATAACTGAAACTTCACAGAATTGAACAGCAAGTAAAGTCTTAAAAAAATTTAGTTCTGTACATTAGTTCCAACTATCTCTATTTTACAATCTATAAGGCCCGTGTCATATATTCAGCACCAAAAGATCTATAAAACTAACCAGTCTTCTTCAGCCCATGTGATAGTTTTTGTTATTTTTAAATGTGAAAATCTCAGAAAATGCCTACAAATCATACTTCCAGAACTTGAAGTGGAATAATTTGGGGGGAATGATCATAAACTAGGATTGTACCTTTTCTTTCTTATTGAACAGATGCAAAAGGGGGGAAAGGAAGAGAATACTTAACCCATGAACTTAGGTTGTCTTTTAGTTGAATTGATAACACTGAAGCATGAGAATTAACCTAGTAATGCCCTGCCCATATCTTTCCTTTGTTTAAAATATTGAAAACACAGTCTAAAAAAATGTTTTTATTTATTCTTCAGAATAAGCTGCAAAACAGGATTGTAGCAACAAACTTGCTTATACGAAGATCCAATAATGTCCAATGTTGTTCAATAACATCTATCATGAATTCATTCAGGAGCACACCGAGAGCTACAGCTCTGGCTCTGACTGTACCAAATTTTCAACCCGATGTCTGCTCAGAACCAGCAACTCTGTCCACCCATGTCAGTACAATGCCTGCACCGCGGCTGGTCTGGATTTACAGCAACCACCGTTACTGCCCCAAATCCTCTTCATCTTCAGGGCTTATATCTTCTAGAAAAAAATTTGTCATGCTATTTTCAGATGGGGTTTGTGCATTATCACATTTGAAGACCATAGTCTTAAACCAGAAATTCTTTTTACAAAAACTGCAGGAACTTTCAATACTCTTGCTTGCTCAAAGTATAAAATTCTTACATTAAAAAAATGAAAATTGAAGACTAGCACTTCTGCTTTCTTCTGCAGAAGCGCCCGGTTCATCATACCACAACAGAAACGAAACTTCATGCATACAAATGGCACGAGAGTTGGATGAAGTCTTACAGAGCCCTTACCATCATTCTAGTACATTAAGCGCTGGCGAGACCACAGAAGGAAGCATGTTAGCAAACTGAGCAGAGACTTTCCCAAGCACACGACAGTTTTCCAGGCTTCGTGTCAGTCACATAAAAATTTAAGTAACATGTAATCCTTTAAAATTGCCCCCCAGACATCCCAGTCCCCCAATCATTCCCATCCACGCCCCACCCACCCCACGTCACACAAGTCTTGCATGTCACAGAAGGGTCTTAATGCTCCCCATTACTTATGACAGCCGCTTCCGGGTCTGCTGCTGTTGCAGGGAGTCTTGGCATTTTCTTAGCAGGACTTGGAATGTGCTAAAATCAAAGGAAAAACATTGCTGACTCCTTTGTTTCCTTCCTTTTGTTTTTTGGGTCACACCGGCGGTCCCCAGGGCTTGCACCTGACTCTGTGTTTGGTGATCAGTCCTGGAGGTGCTCAGGGGAACTATGGGGGTGCTGGTGATTGCACTGTGGTTGGCCGCAAGTAACTATCAGGCCCTGTACAATCTTCCCAGCCATTTTTTAAAGTTATGATGCTAGTTAAAAGGCCAAGGCAAAACACTATAGAGGGCAACTTTGGAGAGGCTTATGCCAAATATAAATGCTACACAGGTTTTCCTAGAGGAAACTAAATATCTGTTTTTACCTTATGTTGAATTTATTATATAAGCGTGCATCCCCCAACCCCGAAGAGAGGAAGATCACAGAGATCCACTATACACAGGATTACAGGATCTTGTATTTATAGCTCTAACATTGGTCATGGGACTGCTGTCTAATTTTCAGAGCAAGAACTAAGATGACAGGGCTGGAGAGATAGCACAGTGGTTAGGGCACTTGCTTTGCACACACCCCACCCAGGTTCAGCCACCAGGGAGCCCTCCACCAAAAAAAAAAAAGGTAGCGAAAAAAGGAAAAAGGCTACATTCACTGAATTTGTGATAATTCAATAAAGTTCAACAAATTCGCGACTTGAAGTCTATGATCTTGGTTAAGTCAGTTAATTTCTCCTTTTTGAGGGGTCACTACACATAGCAGGCCTTTCTTCTGGCTCTGCACTCAGGGACCATCCCAAGTTTGATGCCCTGCACGCAGGACAGTTATGTGCAAGGCATGTACCTTCCCACTGTACTACTGCTCCAGCCCCAAAGTCAGTTTCTTGTGGCTTCATCCCTAAAGCGGGGAAGTACTCCTGGTGGTTTTATAAGAAGTTAAGTCAGAAAATGTAGATAAAGTACCTACATATAATCCAAATCATTGCTATTACTGTTAACTCTCGACTATCTTGAGATAAATTTGGCAATGGCCTGGGAGAAAAACTGCAAGAGTCTCTCTTACCAAGACATTAGCTGGCCAATGGGCTTCTCTCTCTTAAAACCCAGTCTGTAGTATGTGCTTTTAAAATGCTACGGACTTAAGTGCAAAGAAGATTAAACAGCAGAAAAGGGCCAAGCTGGACTTCAGCCCGGATGCCGTGTTCCCAACTGCTCTGCTCTCCTGCTATTCCTTCCACTACTGAGTCTTAGGGCCCTTTACTGCCCCGAGGCCTGGGGAGCTGCACGGTGACGTCACTTACCTCATTGGCTGTGCTTGAATGCACAAGTCCTACTCCCTCACCCAAAGTTTCATTCGGGGAGGAGCGCCGAGCATAAGTTCTTCTGTGCTTCTCATCCACTCTCACCAGGTACCATGTTCCTTCAAAGAGTGAATCGATGGAACTCTGGGGAATATAGTTAACTAAAGGAAAGGCAGAGAATAGGAAATTAGTTCTGATACTTCTCTCATCTGGAAATAAAACAAAAAGTAGGTGCATATTGCTCACAATGTTCCCTACAATGTTCATCAACATTAGATTAATACCAAATAAAGTCCTGATAATATTTTTATGTGTAAAAACCCCGATATGTTTCAGTTGCCGAAGGCTGCAGAGTGTGTGCGTGCTCAGATATGTGTTATACATGTGCAGAGGTGGGCATATGTATCTCATATAAACAAGGTGATATTTGTACCCAGGTGGTGAGTGTCCTCTCTGAGTTTCATGTGTCCAGTAAAGACATCCGGTGCCAAACAAGTTCTTGAATCAAGTCTTGATTTTAGGTCACATAATGTTGCTGTTATTTTATCAAGAGCAGACCCTAAAAGAGTAAATAATCCCAATGTTAAAAGATGAAAATTAGGATGCCAAAAGAAGCCCCAACAAAATGTTGCCAAACAGGAAAAAAGTGAAACAGTATTTTCTTTTAGAACTACTACCTACTGTTTAGTTAAAAGCTAGGATCTGTTTGACATGGCTTCCTATGATCTCTGACTGAACATTTGTTCAGTATGAGCAAATCAGGGGCATTTGAAATGCTAATCAGAGAGCAGTATAAAAGTAAAGTGAACAGAAATGATTTAATACTATTCACTCGTGGGCTGGAGTGATAGTACAGCAGGTATGGCACTTGCCTTGCATAGGGCCAACCAAGATTTGACCCCTAGAATCCCATATTGTCCCTTGAGCACTGCCAGGAGCAACCTTTGAGCACTGCAGCAATGTATATATAAATTAACATTGTATATATAAATATTCACTCATATGATGAAAGGAACTTATACATTGGTATGAAGACTCAAAAGCTGCCTGCAGTAAATAAATGTGCTCTTTCCCGACTCAGAACAGCTTAGAAAGTGAGATAAGAGTTACTTGACAAAGGAGAAAAGTCAAACATTATGTCATCAAACATTTAGAAGCTGATCCTACTGTCTCCAACAATATAATGCCAGGGAAGGCGCTACCCTGCACTCACACACAGTTCTTCCCTGGGGAGGAAACTCACTCAGACTAAAGACTGCAGTGCTGTGATGAGTCCCTGGGAGAGGTCAGTTCTTACAGAACCGGCTGGCCTGGCCAACATCACCCCAGTAGCTTCTCACTACATTTCTGTGGAAAGGCTCAGTATTTACCTGGAGTGGCGTCTTGTGTGACTTTAATGGAGTAAAGGGTGGCTGCCAAACCAGAACCGTAAGAGAATACTCCAATTTTCTTCCCTGCGAGCTGCTGTGGCGAGTACCTGCGTAGAAGGAAAAACATACCAAGAAGCTTAACTGATGCCATGTCCGATGTGGAAAGATATTAAAGAAATGGAAATCCATCCTCCAGACAGCCTTATGAATCTAACCTAAAGCTTTTACTACTAGAGTAAAATTCAATAGTGTAAGCAAGCATTTTCATGCCTTTAGAAATGACAGGGCCTTTGAAATTGCTGGGTTTATGAACGTTATTATAACAAAGCAAGCTGCTTTGTCAACTAGGGGCAGAAGAGCTAGTAGAGCTCATAGGATTCTTGCTTTGCATGCAGCTGACCCAGATTCAATCCCGGCATCCCAAATTGTCTCCCAAGCATGGCCAGGAGTAACCACTGAGAATGGCCTGGTATAGTCCCCAAACCAAAACCAAACAAAAGAATAAAATCATGATAAATAGTAGCCATACAACTCAATATGAAATTAAACACCTGAAAGGCCCACCACCACATGCCTGACACATTTGGTCTTGGGACTTTAACATCCCCCAGTGAGGGTACTCAAACAGCTTAAAGGTATACTTACTGCGCTAGAACAGAAGCAAGGGAACCGTACACTGAAGATGTGTATGTATTTCCATTTTGATTCGACATAAGCAAAGACAGCTTTGTTTTCTGATTGTAGATTTCAGAACTAGCCTTCATAAATGCCTTTTCTACATCTCTATCAAAATAGGAGTCTTTTAACTTAACATCCCTGAAAGATTCAGAAAAGAGATTTTTTACCATTCTCAAATAAAAAATAATTTTATTAGATAGTGGCTCTAATATTCTCATCTGTGCATATGAGTATCTTCCCATTTATTAAAAAAAAATCAAGTAGCAGCATGCTAATTGCTAGGAAAGACCTAACAGTTGTATTATCTGTGATCCTTTGTCAGTCTTTATAATCAAGACAGCTTGATTCTAAAGGATTAATAAGCCCATTAGAGATCTGTCATCACCAAACAGAATACATTATATTTTATCAGACAGAGAAGGGACACTGACAATGAGAAACAGAAAGAGTTGGACTGGCATAGGGTGCTGGGGAGTCTTAAAAGTCGGGAAAATGTAGGAGTCTGCAAACATTTCAGCAACGGTAGTGTGCAGGATGGCTGGAAGCCAGAGGGCAAAGGTCAGGGAAAATTAAGAAGCTAGTTAGCACCAGGAGATGGCGCAGAAGGCTGGAAGTGCATGTGGGCCAAGAGCACAACCACCCGCCAAGCATTGTCAAATATGGCCTTGGTGGCTCCAGAACTGCTGGGCACAAGCACTAAATTAGCAGGCCCACATAGCTGGGTTGAGTGTTGCTGGCAGTGGACTCTGGGCTCCTTGAACATTGTTTGTGAGATGGAAAAAACAACACATGACTCTGTCGTAGTATATATGGACAGTTTATCTAATGCAGCCATGCTTTCAGAGTGAATAAAGCTACAAAGCTCAAAGAAACCAGGAACTCTGACAGGAAAGGACTCACATAGTTTTACCACCACCTCCCTGGAACACAGCTTGTCCACTGGCAAACTAGCTAAGAATACATGACTTAAAGATCCTTTTCAATCCCAGACCCTTTGGGCTAACATGTTCAGGTCAGTATGACAGGCTATACTGAAGGGGGGGAAAAAAAACCATTGTGGATTTTCTTACCCAAACGCTTCCAGGCCACTATAGATACTATTTTTATCTCTGTTTTGATCATTAAGAAAATCATTCAGCATCATCCGAGCGAGAGATTTCTGAACCAATTTACAATAGGGTGAGTGGAAGATCATGTAGTCAAAATCATTCAAGGTAAAATCCTTATCATTTCCCTCTGGAAGAGAAACCCCAAGTCAATCATGGAATTCACAAACCACTAATACTATTTTTCCCAGGGGAGTTCCTCAGTGATGCGTGGGATCACCCGGCCGTGCCTGGAAATGCTTGGAGGGTTCTACGGTGCTGGGGGCTCAACACAGGCCACACACGCCAGGCAGCAACTCCAGGTCTGAGCTCTTCTCCCTGGCCAATGCGACTCAATTTTCGAACTTTTAGACCAGAACTTAGATTTTTTTTTTGTATCTTTAAAAGTATTTAAAAAAAAATCCACTGCATAATGCATCATCTCTGGTTTAAATGCTTACAAGGAAGTAAAAGAGCAGTAAATACTACTATATGTGCTTTTAAAGAGTAAGAGTCATATCTACTAGTGAATTTTATCTATCAGATAAATTAATTTATCTATCAAATATTTATCTTTATAGAATTTATAAGAAAATAAGAGAAGAGTTTCCAGCTAGAGTGAGTAATTTCATGGCACACTTTTGCTTGAACTTAGCACATGTTGTAAAATGTCCTTCCTTACTATGGGTTCTAATAAAAATGAAAATCACTACTTGACTGGAGCTGGAACAAGGTATGACTGAAGCTTAATTATTAACAACTCTGTAACTGTGTATCTCAAAGTAATCCAATGAAAATGAGAGCACAGTACTGTTAGTACATACTCAATATATTTAACCTTATGACAGTATATGAGTCAGTGTTGCAAAACTGCTTGTCCTGAGCATCCTGAAATCAGTTTCTTAATATGTCACTAAATACTTTTCTAAATCCTCCCTCTCAATCTTTATACAGCGAAGTTGGACTGAAGAATGCACATTTTATGATACTATGGATTTAGTAGCACTGATTCGAACACCATCCTTTCCAGTACCTCAAGGGCTTAATTAGGACTAAAGACAGGAAAAAGGTTGGGGGACACACTCAGTAAACCTGAAGGCTACACCCTCCCCTCAACTCTGTTCTTGGAGTCATACAGTCATATCCCCTATAGTGCTCAGGGAACCATGTGGAACTGGGAATAGCAACCTGGGCCTCCTGCATGTAAAATATATGTTCAACCTATTGAGCTCTCTGGCCCTTAAAGACTAATGATGACACTCAGAAACTCAAACACGAGGGCTGGAGCAACAGTACAGTTGGTAGGGTAGTTTGCCTTGCGTGTGGCCAACCTCGGTTTGATTCCTAGCATGACATATGGTTACCCAAGCCCTACTTGGAGTGATCCTTGAACAGAGCTAGGAATAAGCCCTGAGATTGTTGGGTGTGACCGAAAAAAAACCAAAACCAAAAAACCAAACATGGATTAAAATATGTCACGTGCAAAGAGAAAGACAATATGGAGGAGGATCATTGTAGTGATTTATTTCCATTACAATTTTCTGTGAACTGTAATTGTGAGGTACCTCTCAAAAGATGAACAAAATTTATTTTATTTTATTTTTTTGCTTTTTTGGGTCACACCCAGCGCCACTCAGGGGTTACTTCTGGCTCTTCACTCAGGAATTACTCCTGGAGGTGCTTAGGGGACCATGTGGGATGCCAGGGATCGAACCTGGGTCAGCCACGTGCAAGGCAAACGCCCTACCTGCTGTGCTATCACTCTGGCCCCAACATATGTTTTTTTGATCCTACTTTTTAATTACTAGGACTGAATCAAGTTAAATCATTTTGCAGAGATATACCTTATTTCCACAGCTTATCTCTTTTCCTAAATTATACAGTCTTAGAAACGATGAGAAAATACTATTTGGTTACATCTACACAATGGAATACTATGCAGCTGTCAGAAAAGATGAAGTCATGAAATTTACCTGCAAATGGATGGATATGGAGATTATCATGCTGAGTGAAATTAGTCAGGACAGATAAAGAATGACTGCATTCATTAATGGGATATAAATATATACCAGTCTTCTACTAATTGTGGGAAATTTTAACACCAGACTAGAACTGAGCATTGAATGTACACAAAGGGATTTACATGATAATCCCTAAACATCTGTAGGCAAGCTACAATGTGTAAGAGAGAGAGAGTGAGAGAGTGAGCGAGCGAGAGAGAGAGAAGAAAGGAAAAGTGCCTGCTATAGAGGCAGGCGGGGGAGGAAGGAGGGAATTGGGGACATTGGTGGTGGGAATGGGGCACTGGTAGAGGGAGAGGTGCTGGAACAATGTATGACTGAAACCCAATCACAAACATTTTTGTAATTGTATATTGCATGGTGGTACAATTTTAGCATATGTGTTGCTGAAGTGAGCACATGTACAATTCAAAATTTAAAAAAAAATACTTTGGCAAGTGAGAGAGCAGTTTTTCAAACATCATGTGACACCACTCACACACCACAGATACCAAACCCCAGGAGGAGGCTAAAACCTACCTTTCTGCCACTGGGCACGGATCTTTTTGCGGTAGACATTATAGCAGCGGTCTAAGGCACTGAGGTAGCACTGGATGGACAGTTTCCCATCCACGATTGGGTACTCAGAAAGCATATCAGGCTTATAGAAGTCATAGGCATGTTGCATGTGTGTCCCTCGAAGTCCTGTGAGAACCAGAAAGGAGATGTTCATGTATATCCAACTCTGAATCTCTCATACCACTATCATATTAGTCAATTAAATGAGTAAATGCAGCATTTCCTGGGGTTACCGTGAACTATCGAGTCAACTCTGCACCATCTGCAGTAGAATTATCACAACACGAGTCAGTATGTAATAGAAATGTTTTACGTAAATATGTAAAGGGAAGATTTATGCGATCTGAAGAGAAACCAGAGTATACCAACACAGCAGAGCCTGGCAAACTACCCGTGTTGTATTTGATATGCCAAATACCAGTAACAATTATAGACCTCATTCCAGAATGGATTGAGGCTCTTTATGTTCCTGGAGCAAGCAGATGCCCTTGGCCTCTACTAGCATGAGACAGGACATATGGAGATGTTACTGGGGCCCGCTCGAGCCAATTGATGATGAAGGGTAAGACAGTGACAGTGACAGAGACAGTAAAGGAAACCAAATTTTCCATGGATGGAGGCCACAGCAACAGTGGTAGACATGAAGCACCTGCCCTGTATGTGGCAGAATCAGTTCAATTACCTGTATCCCATGGGGTCCCCTGAGCTCCACCAGGAGTGACCCCTGAGCACAATGCCAGGAGTAGTGTGACCAAAAAAACAAAATTTACAAAGTACCCATGGGCCGGAGCGATAGCCCAGCGGGTAGGGCATTTGCCTTGCACGCGGCTGGCCTGTGCTGACCTGGGTTCGATCCCCGGCATCCCATATGGTCCCCTGAGCACCGCCAGGAGTAATTCCTGAGTGCAGAGCCAGGGAGAAACCCCTGAGCATTGCCGGGTGTGACCCAAAAAGCAAAAAAAAAAAAAAAAAAAAAAAAAAAAAAAGTACCCATGGACAAGTTGAAGACTTTTCATATATAACATTAAAGTTTATATATCTGTGGCCCAAGCAATAGTATAGCAGGTAGGGTGCTTGCCTCTCATATGGTTGATCTGGGTTTGATCCCAGGCATCTAGTATGGTCCCCTGAGCACTGCCAGGAGTAACTCCAGAGTGCAAAGTTAGGAGTAACCTCTGAGCATTGCCAGGTGTGGCTCAAAAACAAAATGTTTCATATCTGAGATCACAATTGCTTTATGGAACTAAAAACACACTTGCCTCTTACTGTCTCAGAGAAAGCAACTCTCTCAGGGCTGAAACTATGCTACAGCAGGTCGGGCTTGCACCTCTCCTGGATTCAATCCCAGGCATCCATTATAATCCCCTTAGCGCTATAGGAGTGATTTCTGAGTGCAGAGCCAGGAGTAAGCCCTGAGCTCTGCTTGGCATGGCACATAAACAAACAAGAAAACAAACAAACAAATGAATGAATGAATAAGCAAACAAGTAAATGAATGAATGAATAAATAAATAAAATGATAACTCTTTCAAAGTTATTACTTAAGCCTCTTAAACTTTAAACTTCTCTGTAAAATGAGAATGAGGTAAAAACATGAGGTAAAAAATCACTTACCTTAAACAACTGCTATGAAGACTAAGTATAATCACACATATGAGCTACTTTAGACTATTAAGTACTAGTCTATATTTCTATTTTTAAATTCCTCACTGTATTCAGCTAACACACAAAAATACGTTCCCAAACACTCACCTCGCTCAAAAATCAAAGGTGCATTTGGCCCAATGAGCATAGCGACGGCTCCGGCTCCGCCCGTGGGTCGAGCACTACCGTAGCATACACTGCAATATCGCCCGCAACCACCAGTGCATACCGTCCTGAAAAACAGTGTCTGTGTTAGTATATAATAAGGTAACCAACACGATAAACATCATACTTATGTTCTAAAGTATTCTGCTTTCCCATGTTTTCCCCAACCTTGGGAAGAAAGAAAATGCTCTGTCTAAATTTCATCCTATAGGATAAAGGATGAAAGGATAAACCACTTTATAATTCAGAAATAAGTTAAAATTCACAGTCATCTTTTGGAATATATTCAAACAAGACTAAGTCTGGTGAAGTCTGTATACGGCATGAATTAGGTAGTCATTTGGGACTAACTCATCCACAAGGGGCATTAACATACCATCCCAGGAGCTGGACTCAACCCAGTTCACAGCATTGAAGACAGCAGCTGTGCCTCCGTAGCACGCATTAGTTGTATCTAGTCCTTCCACATCTGTATTTCCAGACTCCTCAAAGAGCTGCATCAAATGAGTCTTCACCGACTTTGATTTGTCAATGATGGTCTCAGTTCCAACCTCGAGCCGGCCAATGCAATCATAGGACAGGCCATGTCTCTCCATGAGGTTCTGGACCACAGTCATGCAAATAGAGTTGATGTCTTCTCTGTCTGTGCAGAAGCCCATCTTGGCCTGGCCCAAGCCAATAGTATACTTTCCCGCATCCACACCCATCGTACTTCTCCAGCTCTGTTTGGTCAACATATTGAGAAGGGAAATAGATCTCAAGGGCAACGATCCCCACATCTTTTGGCCAGCAGGCTTCTGCGCTCAAAGGAAGTGACCCAGGCATGGTGAAAGATCTTTAGGAAGAAAGAAAACGCACAGCTTTAGTTTATAAATTGCAGATGTTCAAATTCAAACTTGAGACCTTGCACACCTCAACCATCACCCAAACATTAATTTCCTTCTAGTTTTGTATGCTTAGTATTTTTCGTAGTACAGTATGTGGCAGAATCAATTATAGAATGAACAGAATGCTATTACTTAAAATTACTGCATTTTAGAAAGGCCTCAGCTGTATTCAGAATAGACATCTTTATATTAAGAGTGTGATTATTCAAAATAAAGAGAACTCCAGTGAAATTCCTCCTTTCTCATTTAACTGTTTAACCTTAGCAGTGCTCAGGCTTTCTCCCAGCTCTGTGCTTGGGTCATTCCTGGCAATACTTGGGAAATGGAACCTGGACACCTGCCTGCAAAGTACGACCTCGGTCCACTGAATTGTCCAGCCCAAGAATTCTCTACTTTGTGTCTTCTCCCACAACCTCTCCCATTTTTCTATTTTGTAAGGGATAAAATAAATACAACTGAGTAATACAACTTACTTAATTCAAGTATCTGACATACTCTCAGTTATCAAAAATTGCGTAAATAAGCTATTCATCATAGATATATTAATCACTCAGTTAGTGACTATCTGACTGCAGAAACTTTTAGATCGATTCTAGGTAATCAACATCCTGGTGTCACTGTCTTTAAAGAAAAGGTAAAAGAAAGCTGGATGGATACTGCACTACCAAGACCCTCAGCACTTACAAGGTTTACTCACCTACGGGCCACTCAAACAACATGGCTACATGGGGCCAGAGTGGCAGTACAGTGGGTAGGGTGCTTGCCCTGCAAACTCCAACCCTGGTTCCATCCTTGGCGCCCCATATGGCCTCCCTGAGCCTGCCAGGAGTAAGCCCTGAGTACTGTACCGGTGTGGCCCCCAAACAAAAAACAAAACAAAGCAAAGACCACTGCTATGTACCTCATGGGGCAAGTCAATGTCTTAATGTTTTAATCAATGTCTTATGAAAGAAAAGAAAAAAATCACTCTACAGACTCACAAAAAGGAACACAAGGAAATGGTTACAAACTTTAATATTAGTCAGGCTGGATGAGAGAAAGGAGTGTTACAGTTAATTCGATTCCAGGAGCCCACAGCCCTCTGGGAGCCGCACACTGCCAGGACACACCTTAGCGCAGGGCTGGCCCAGACATGCAGGCTTGCACCACTGCCGTCACTGACAAAGAGGGAGACTTCCTCCCGCCTCCGCTCTCACTTCAGTTCTCTCAGCGGTCCTTAACCAGCAGCCAGGGGCAGGGGATCAGAGAACAATAATGCTCAGGCTTGGAAGAGGATCCCGCCCCTAGCTGCAGAAAATGCATGAAATTCCACAACTCTGATTCCTTTTAAGGAATCACACAGTAAAGCTTCTAGGACAGAACCGTAGTGGTTTATTGGTCTTGGTGTTTGAGTGGCCTCCGGCCAAACTGGTTCACTAAATCCACTGCATCACACTGGCCACCTCACACTAACTTGATCCTAAGAGTGGAGAGTCGATACAGTGGCTATGTCCTTTGTTCCCTCCACTCTGCAGATGCTGGAGTAAGATCACGTATCATGGAAGTATAGATCATCACTGTACTAGATAGTCGAGAGGCTATCTAAAGAAAGGCTTCCTTCAATCACAAAACCCACTACGCTTAGCTTGCAGGCCATCAAGTTAGGAGTATATTAAAATATAAAATAAGCACCTAGAAATATATGAGAAACAACCACTGAATTTAAGAACACAGGATACAGAAGTTAAGTCTTCCTTCTCAATGCAAAATCTTTTTCTTTTTTGTTACGCAAACAATAACAACATGCTCTGTGCCCAATACTCCGGGAGTAAGTTGAACTGCTGCTGATCCCTTGGCCGTCTAGAACAATTAGTCTGGGGACAGTACGGCACAAACACGTAATAGTGAAAAACAGTTCTATTACAACAGACATTCACACTGTGTGGCGGAGACCTCTCTAAAGCGAGGCCAGGGGGGAGAATGGGGCAGCTGCCGGCTTACTAGTGCCAGAGGAGGAGACAGGAAGGCGGAATCAGAGAAGCTGCTAAAGCAGGTGGTGGCAGAAGAGGATCCGCAGGGTTGGGGACGTAAGCTGCGGCCACAACGGCAAGGAATCACTGGCAGTAACTTTCTAAAGTGAGAACCGAGGCCCAGTGAGCACACACGAGTCATGCGGCAAGGTAGGAGAACCGCGTCAGGAAAGGCGTCATAAAGGCTCTGGAATGCTGAGAAAATGAGAAGCTGTCCGGAGTGCCGACATGACTAACAGCCATGTGTACATTCGGATCAGTATTTTTTCCAGCTCAGATCTTTTTGTGGAATGCAAATAAAACGTCACACACACACACACACACACACACACACACAATACACACACACACACGTAATAAATTCATTCCCTGCACACACATGTAATAAATTCTCACACTTGGGCCGGAGCGATAGCCCAGCGGGTAGGGCGTTTGCCTTGCACGCGGCCGGCTCCAGCCGGCCTGGGTTCGATCCCCGGCATCCCATATGGTCCCTCGAGCACCGCCAGGAGTAATTCCTGAGTGCAGAACCAGGAGTAACCCCTGAGCATCGCCGGGTGTGACCCAAAAAGTAAAAAAAAAAAAAAAAAAAAAAAAAAAAAATCTCACACACACATAATAAATTCATTCCCTGCACACACATGTAATAAATTCACACACACACACACACAAACACACACACGTAATAAACTCATTCCCTGCACAGAGAATGAATTGTAGTTGGAAGCAGATATAACAGTCAATATTAGATGCAGGTTATGAACTACAGAAATTATTACATGGGGGGCAGGGAGAAGGAACAGCTTCAAAACATACAAAAAAATTTGCTGGATACTGAGCCCGAGAGATAACATGGGGGTGAAGGCACTAGCCTTGTGTGTAGCTAATCTTGGTTTGATTCCCAGCACCACACCACCAGGTATGGCCCAAAAATATAACTGAAAAAATGAAAGGAAAAGAGGTGAGAAAAACTGTTTCTGACAAGATATTAGGAAAGGTCCAGCCCTGGCTATTTTCTGACTCACACACTGTCACACACTGAGTGAAGAGCTTATCCACTCTGCTCCATCTCTCCCTCTCACAAATCCACCAATGCTGGAGAGCCTAAACTTGGCGCCCACTTGGTGACACTGGAGTTAAAAGCGAGACCCTAAAGGAACAGTATAATGTTCCCAGGCAGATTCCAGTAAAACAGATTATGTTCTAGTGAAAAAAGCTCATGTACCTTCATCGGTCACAGCAACAAGCTCCACGTCTGGTACTGCTGTGCTGTTATTTTTGGAAGGAGATGAGCCCAAACACTGAGCAGCAAGAAGCCTCCTGACTCCCCTCTAGGTCAGCACCGAGGGGCCGCTGGACAACTACCTCCCAGCTTGCCTCTGCATTCTTTCTCTCCAACGCTTCCAACTGCTTGGGACAGTGATACTTTTCTTGTCTAACTAATCCAAGAGCTCAAATGCACTTTCATGATACTATTGGTGAAAAGTCATGCAAGTAAAATATTTGGCTTCCGGTTGCAATGGAGGGGTGTGATTAAGCAGGGAAATAGGAAATTTGATACAGGGCTGTAACTACTTCTATGGCATTGAAATGAGTACATCTGCCATAGTTTCTGGTCTATAATTTTCACTTTGAACTATGTGATTTAAGTATGTTCTAATGCACCATCTTCTCTGAAGCAGACCATATACAAATTTAAATTTTATGAAAAGGAACAGCTGGGGGGTTTGGGGGGGGGTAGAAGGGAAACTGGGGACACTGGTGGTGGGAAATGTACACTGGTGAAGGGATGGGTGTTGGAACACTGTATGACTGAAACCCAATCATGAACAGCTTTGTAACTGTGTATTTCATGGTGATTCACCTTGAAAAAAAAAGAAGAAAGAACAGTTCAGGCTGAGATGCCAATATTAGTAAGCAATGCCGTAGCACCTATGTGTCTGTCTGAACCCCAGGTTCAGACTTCAGCATCCTGTGATACCCTGAGCACTTCCCAGAGCCCGAGCACAGTGAGGTGTGGCCCCTAAATCAAGCTGAACCATTGTTGTGTTGACCCTAATCAGGAAATGGTGCATTCTGGTTAATTCAACATTTCAAATGTTACAATTTTTTTTTTCTAAAAAAAGCATAATTTCAAAGTCTAAGAAGGCTAACAGGAATTCTCTACCTATAATAAAATATGTAAAAAAACATTTTTTAATCTCATGCCTGCCCCTCGAGGTGTTGCAGGTGTGGCTGCGGTGCCCGGCTGTGTCAGCAGGTGCAGACAGGAGACAGGCTTATCTACACCCTGGGCTCTGCCCCATGGGCCCTGGATGGTTGATAGTCTGACATAGAAAAAGACTGGGTCCTCTGGGATGAACCCAGAGCCACGCTACCTGTGGTGTATTCGATATGCCCAAAACAGTAACAATAATGGACCTCATTCCCAATGAATGGAGACGTTACTGATGCCTGCTCAAACAGCAAATCGATGAACAACGGGAAGACAAGTGACGAGTGATGTTTATAAAGAAAAAGACACATTTTTTTTTTTTTACCACAGAGCTCTGTAAACCTCTTTAAGGATCCCTTTCAGTGAGATGGTTCCTATAGAACCTCAAGTGTTTTCTAAAGCTTCCACATGTAGAAAAGGAGCCCTGGAGTCCAGGCACGCAGGAAGCCTAGGAGACCTGTGTGGGGGGGTGCTTCCTCGCTCAGCATAGGCCTAAAGGGCAGATGAGATTCCTTGAGGATCTTGGGGGGCGGGGGAAGACCCGTGGTTAAAGAGGAGACTGGAAACAGGAAAAGAAAGACGGGAGAACAAATCAGGGAGGTGAGCGGAGGAAGCTGCTGAAAGTGCCCCTGAGGGTCCCCTGGGGGAGGGGGGAACTCTCCAGCCCCAGGCCCAGCACTCGGCGCCCACCCCCTAGGTTAGCTCCTAACTGTAAATCTCTGACCTTGGTCAAAATGCCACATATAAGCACAGGTGGAGGGATGGGTGCTGCAACATGGTACGGCGGAAACCCAATCACGAACAGCTTTTTAAATGTGAATCTCATGGTGTTATACTAAAATTATTTTTTTAAAAAGCGATTCCAAGCTTCTCTTCTAGTCTTGCTGTTTAACTAGACGAGGAGCTTTCTGGGGATCCTGTGCCTGTTCATCTCTGTCTCCTCTGGTACCCCACCAGTAGTGGCCGGCAGAAGCTGAGTGGTAAATAATGGTGAAATCCTCCCAAACCTCGGAAGAGGTGTGGCGGTACAGAAAGCCACAGCTGAGCATCATTCAACAGCTGGGCCAAACCTCTTTACTGAAAACCGCCACCCCACCTCCCATCCAGGTTTGTTTTGCTTAAGGCTGTAACTTAAAGAATAGTATATATGCTTACCTGTCATTTCTGGTTTTTATTGTTTTCTCTTACTAGTGAACACTGAATTAGCCTCTCTCCTTTTTTTTTACATCACACCCAGCGATAATCAGAGGCTACTCCTGGCTCTACACTCAGGAATTACTCCTGGCAGTGCTCGGGGAGACCATATGGGGTCCCGGGATTGAACCTGGGTGGGCTGTGTGCAAGGCAAACGCCCTATCTGCTGTGCTATTTCTCTAGCCTCTGAATTTGTCTCTCTTAAGATGCTTGTATAATACACACATCATCAATCTTCAACTCAGCATAAACTGGGCCTGAAATGGTTATTTTGAATTTGTGGCGTCAACCCATGGTTCTCTGCCCTTGGGTAAAGTGAAAGGTCCCCTCCATGAGAGAGGCGCCCTGTGCAAAGCCATACCTGTGTGAGGAATAGAGAACTGTAGTCTCCAGGTCTGTCTCTCTGTCTCGTCCTTCGGGCACTAGGAATGTCAAATAAGAACTGCTTTAAAGTCACAAATCACTATGCAAATTCAAATAAATATGACTCCCACGCACGAAGAGTCTCATCAACATTTTCTTGCCCAATTCTATTATGTAGAACAGAATTTGACTGTGCTCAGAAGAAGCTGGTACTGAAACCTCACGAGCGTCCCCCTTACTTCATTTATTCTCACAGTGATAGATTCTTTCATAAATAAGCCTAAGTTCCTAGCTCTGACTGGGGCTTTAATCCATGACTCTGGGAGAGCCATAAACGTCTCTAAATTTGAGGTTTTCAAACATTACGAGACAGAAGTAAGTTGTGCTAAGGCAAATAAACTTCTGGAGTCAAAAGACCTAAACTTTCAGGAGCTGTGACTTTAACAACTTACTCATCTTGGAGTCTCATTTTCTCATGTGAAAAATAAAGTGATTTGAAAATGCAAACAGTCTTATCCTAATTTTAGTATTTCGCCTTTTCTTCTCTATTTATTTTTAGTCTTTGGGTCATACCTGGTAGTGCTCAGGGCTCACTCCTAGCTCTGTGTTCAGGGATCACTCCTGGTGGTATGTGGGGGACCATAGGTGGGTTTGAATGAGATCAGTCATGTGCAAGGCAAGTGTCTCACTCCTGTACTCTCTCTCTGGCTCCAGTTCTTAGGATTTTTCAAATGAAATGTATCTGCTCAACAAGACTTGGCTATTTTTCAGTTATAGCTGATGCTTCTGTTTTTCTATGGCCATCGTCATATTCCTCAACCTTTTAGAAAATGATCTTCTCCCTAGCACCTACAATGAAACCCTAAAGATCTTAAGACTGAGAAATATTAAGTTTTATTATCATTTAAATTATGTGGCTGTAAGATAGGACGGTGGCCCTGGCGAATTTTCTTTAATCCAGCTGTTCAGAAGGATTGTTACTTGAGGTAACATTTCCCATGTTTAATGTCAGCAAACACGATTTCCTTTGCTTTAACTGCACTTGGCTGATTAACCCTGGACTATATTCAGATACTACTTAGCAAAGCTTTGCTCCTTTTATATGATTAGCTGATCTGAGAGCTCTTGGCAGCCCTAGTACCTCTTACCTCATTCGTCTACCTTCCAATCCCAATAACGAAATCCCGAGTTTTGTGGCAAGCAGGCAACTACATTCTATCCGTATTATATACATACACACAAGCACACACACACACACACACACACACACACACACACACACTTTGAGAAAAAGCGCTTTGTTCATTCTTCATTATCTCAAGTGAGGCTTTTGCAATCTGCAAAGCAAGCTGGCCCTCGGGCATTCCTGCTGGGCTAAGCAGCTGGGAAACAAGAGTTTCTTGGGCAACTCTGTAACTTAGTAATTTCCGGAAGCATATATGCTATACATTTTACATTACTTGTGTCAAGGCTATTTCCCTTGAACAGACCATGTTGCCACTTTCCCTGTGAGGAAGGAAACCTGCAGCACCGCCAGGTCTTGGGCAGATCAGATTTATCTAGGTCGGTCCCAGCCTGTGGCTGAGGGAAGCAACAAGGGTGGGAAGCAGTGAGTGACTCAAAGCGGCTGGGCGGGTTATCAAAGCAGCTTGTCTGGGACTCCGGAGCTGTAACGCAGGCACTGTGAGCTTGGCCAAGACTAAGACTCAGGAGGGAGAGTGCCTAGAGCTAACCAGGTGCAGGCACCATTTCTCCTGGCAGTTGTTCAGTTGGATGTTTGCGTTTCCATACACTTCTGCAGCTGGTTCCCTTCGTGGTGTGATTCAAAAAAGTGGTGAGATCAGTTCATCAAGTACACGTTTGGTGCGGGATAAGCAAGAGGCAGTTACCGGCGGAGCTTTAACGGACTTATAAAAGAGAAATTCAGGGAGCTGGAGCGATAGTCCAGCAGGTAGGATGTTTGCCTTGCAGACCCGGGTTCAATCTCCGGCATCCCCTATGGTCCCCCCCTCCCCCCAGCACCACCAGTAGTAATTCCTGGAGTGCAGAGCCAGGAATAGCACCTGAGGATTACTGGGTGTGACCCAAAAAAAGGAAAAAAAAATTCAGAAGATTACAGCGCCGGCAACCTTTCCTCCCTAGAGCCAACTAGTAAACCTGCTGCTCAGAAAACCTTGCTCATGCCACCAGCATGCGATGAGTTCTCTAAGACCAAATCTTCAGCCATGCTGCCCCTCTCTGGCCCCTGCCTGCTGAGGCTCCTGGAAGCACACCAGAGGCTTCTCACATTCTGAGCCCCTACCACCTCCCCAACCCCATGAGATTAGGCCTGTTCTAATCGCGGTGCTACACTCCTAACCCAGCACCAGTTTTCACCGTCCATTCTCTGGGCCACTGCTCTCTATGTTTTGATTCTTTTTGTTTGTTTGTTTGTTTGTTTGCTTTTTTGAGTCACACCCGAAATGCTCAGGGGGGTGTCTCCTGGCTCTGCACTCAGGAATTACTCCTGGCGGTGCTCGGGGACCATATGGGATGCCAGGGATCGAACCTGGGCCCGCATGGGTCAGCTGCGTGCAAGGCAAACGCCCTACCCACTGGACTATCGCTCCGCCCCTGTTTTTTATTCTTTTGAAAACCCTTTTAGACCAAAGCATAAGGGGCAATTGACTGTCTTTTCCTTTCTAGAGGTACTACATATGGAGTTTCATTAAAAAAATATCAGGACAAGCTTTTGGGTTTGTTACCTGTAGCTGCCCTCACTATTAAGTGCTTTTATCGCTATCACTATTTGTTTGTTTGTTTGTCTTGGGGATCACACTGGCAGTGTTCAGGGATAACTCCAGGCTCTGGTGGTGCTCGGAAACCAGATGGAATGCTGGGGATCAAATCCAGGCCAGCTACATGCAGGGAAAGCAAGCACCTTATCCACTGTACTATCTCTCCTGTCTCTGCTGTATCTTTCACCATGAGTTAGAGTAAGCATGCCTAACATTAAGAAAACTGCTTTCTCCTTCTGCTGATCTAAGCAGTGGTGAGTTTCAATGGCTCCAGATACCAACCTGAAGCATGTCAGGAGCGTAAAGAAGATCAGAGCACGTACAATCATCCCCACAAGCATATATCTCCAAAGACAAATTCGCCAAAGATGAGGCTGTGAACTTTATAAAAAAACTTGTTTCTCCTCTCTTGCCCTAAGTTGACAGACAGCAAGAGTATGACCACGTTTCAAACTTTAGGATGAATAGGAATGACTAAGAATAACTGAGTCCAAACATTCCTCATTAGAACGTTTCCATTCTGTCCTTGCTTTCATTAGCAAGTTTCTCAAACTTGCCACACTTGGCGATGCTCAGGGGGTTACTCCTGGCTCTGCACTCAGAAATTAGCCCTGGCAGTACTTAGGGGGCCATGTGAGGTGCCAGGTATCAAATCCAGGTTTGCCACAATGCAAGGCAAGTGCCCTACCTGCAGTACTATCCAGGTTAACAGACATTTAAATCTCCACCACCTTCCTGAGAAAAGGCGAAAACATCACTCTTGGATCTTTAGTGTCCCACTGAAATGACAACTCCATACACCTTTGTAAATGAGGCGAAATGGGGGCGGAGCGATAGCCCAGCGGGTAGGGCATTTGCCTTGCACGTGGCCTGCCGGTGCCAGCCTGGGTTCGATCCCCGGCATCCCATACGGTCCCCGAGCACCACCAGGAGTGATTCCTGAGTGCAGAGCCAGGAGAAACCCCTGACATTGCCGGTGTGACCCTAAAAGCAAAAAAAAGAAAGAAAGAAAGAAATATTTTCCTGCAGAAGCCATCAACTGCCCTATCCACAATCCCCACTTCTCTCCCCATACACCACTCCAGTGTTTTAAATAATCGCGGGCACCCAGGAAATATACATTGCACAAGTGCCAGGGGTTTATATTTTTTTTGTGAACTACCTAAGAAAATCTGCACAAAGCTGAAAAATCAGCCCCACATTTAAGACAAAACAAGATGTAATTAGACCAGGAGGGGTATTTAAAGCAACAAAATTTAAAAGCAGGGCCCACAGTGAGACTCAGAAATGATGCGGTCTGGAGAAGAGGCTCGGAACTTCCCCCATAAGACACAACTTGAGAACAGCAAGAACGCCAGCTGCTAGGGAGAACGGACTAAAGGCAAACGCACGGAAGGAGAGCCAGTGCCCAAGACCTCAAGCTCATTTTCTTCTCCTATTAGCTAGACAACACCCCCTCCTTGAGTCACTCAGAAATAACTAAATATTTTTTTTTTTTCTTTGGGTCACACCGCAATGCTCAGGGGTTTCTCCTGGCTCTGCACTCAGGAATCACTCTTGGTGGTGCTCGGGGACCACATGGGATGCCAGGGATCGAACCCGGGCCTGCACAGGCCGGCGCTGCAAGGCAAACGCCCTACCCGCTGGGCTATCGCTCCAGCCCATAACTAAATATTTTTAAATGGCATTTTATTATTTTTTCTTTTTTTTTGGGGGGGGGTGTCACACCCAGCGATGTTCAGAGATCATTCCTGGCTCTGGAGTGAGGAATCACTCCTGGCAGTGCTTGGGGAGTACATGGGATGCTGGGGATCAAACCTGGGTTGGCCACACACAAGGCAAAATCTTTACCCTCTGTACTATCATGCCAGCCCCTAAGAACGACATTTTAATTCACAAAGGAACACAAACTGCTTCAGATGTCTCCAGATGCAAAGGAACCCAATGTTCAGAACATAGAATCACCTAACAGACTCTGTGTGATGCACGTCTATGATCTTAATTTTCCATTTTTCTTACTTTTTTTCATTTCTCTTGCCATTGGTACTCATGATTCATCCCTGAAACTGAGCAAGTGTAACTCAGCAGCAAGAACACATCACAGCGCAGAGGGCTCAGGAGGGAGGGTGAAGGCACCCTGGGATGGCTTCATTCCATGACCACAGGGCAAGCAAGATGCGCAGGGACAGGCTCAAGGCCATTACCTGTGGCCCAAACCTCTCCACCAGAGCGGGTCGTCCAGCAATCCCCTCTCTAGCACTGGTCATGGGAGGCCACGCTTTTCAAGCACTCCAGGATGCAGTTGGCTTTCAAGTGTCTTTGCTTAAACCCCAAACCTTATTGTGTGGGACGGCCGGGAGGGTTGTCTGCCCATTACATCATCGCCACCAGGTCCGGCAGGTCCTGAAGCTATTAGCAAGCCAGAGATACGAGATTCGAACACTAATGAAATCCTTTTTCCCCCGCCCCCCCACAAGCCCCTCCCTGTCTTTTTTTAATGGAGGCGGAAAGGTGGGAGAGGGTGGAATCCGCGGTGTTGGAAGCTTGCAGAGACCCAGGCAGTCGAGAGGCCAAGCACTCGGCCAGCCTTACCACGATGGGATGCTCTCTTGCCCCCGATCTCGGAAAAAAGGAACGCGGTCCATTTCCCATCCTTCCCCTAACTTTCTCTGCGTGGCAGCAGGACACACCCCCTACCCGGAAACCCCCCATCCGGGCGTAATCTAACCCATCCCGGGGCATCCCCGCCTTAACCCGAGATTCCAGGCACGCCTGGGCTGCCCAGCTCCTGGAGTGGCCCCTCCAGACTCCCTCACGGCGGTCGCAGCCGCCTCCCCAGCAGCTCCCTGCTCCTGGACGGCAGTGCCATCAAGCCCAGCCCTCAACGCCCTTTGCTTCTTTCTCTCCTCTCTGCAGCTCGACCCCGCCCGCCGCGGCCGACCTCCGAGTTGCAAGCAGGGGCAAATCCTGCACGAGCGGGGCTCGCGGCGCCCCATCCTCCCCAGCCAGGTCCACGCCTCCACCCTGACCCGGACCGAGCACGACTCCTTCGGGCCTAGTCAAGGACACCGGCCGCCCGATCCTCTCCCCTGCGGCTCCTCTGGAGCCCAGCTCTCCTCCGCACGAGCCACTCACCCAAATGTGACCGGGCGACGGCCGCGGAGAAGGAGCAGTCACGAAGGAAGACACAGTAGCTAACCCTCCTCTACGCCACCAGCCTTATAAAGCCACCGACCCACCCGACTCCGGCACCGCCGGGAGTCAGTGGAAGGCGGGGCAGTGACTCCAGCAGCCAATCGAAGCCGGCAGAGTCGTCCGGGAACGCCCGCCCCCCAATCCGATTTCTACCAATCGAAAGGCAACTAGGGGCGGGCTCTGGCTGGAGTTTTCCCTCGTGGCCGAAAGGGCGGGGAAGGGGCGGGGACAAAATCGGAGGGCCGAGGAAGTGGGGTGAGAGAGTGACGTACAGTGGCCCGAGAGCCCGTCGACCAATGATAGAGCAGCGAGAGACGGCAAGAGCCAATAGGAGCGGAGTGAGGGGTTCTCCGACCAATTGGAGGTCAGTGAGGAGGAGATGGGGGCCAATGAGACCTTCGCGTCCCACCACTGGGGAGATGGTCAAGTGTGGGAGATAAGTTGGTCCCCGCTTCAGAGTCTGTCAGGTTGCTTAGCAACCAGGACTCGGCTGCACCTGTACGATTTCGAAAATATTTTATTTGAATTCAGTCTTAACGTTTTCTAGTTTTCGGAACCACCAGGTGCCACTGCATGCACACCACCCAGAGTTGTAAATATTTTAAATACCCGGATTTGTCCTTAAGTACCCAGCATTGTCACCTCTATTCAAAACTACCTGAACTTTATTAAAGACTTCAACTGGGAGAAACTCTTAAGCTGCGAGGTAGCTTGGTGCCAGGCGCCTGCAAGAAATTATCTGAACGGGGAACTTGCGGGAGTTCCAGCGTGTTTGCTAGCCCTGAGCCAGACAGGAGCATTTGCCATCCTATCATCTGAGCTTGAGATGCGTGGTAGGAGCCAAGGAAACGGGAAGGAGCGGGGGCTTCTCACATAGTCGGTCTGGGTGGTAAACGCTGCCCAGCTCCTTTAGGAAACAGAAACGACTCCAGCTGGTGAAACTGGTGAGACACTCTTCTGGGAAATCCACAGGACGATTGATGGCCTTAGAGCCTGCCTGACTCCTCAGAGGTGACCATGCATTCAGCCGCGGCGGTGAAGGACCAGGAGAAAGCCAGAATTCTCTCTCTTCCCCTATCCCTTTCACTCCATCCAGGAACGACTGTTAGTAAGAGAGGAGCTGATGATTCTGTGCATCACTTGGTGACATGTATTATCTACACAGATGTTAACCTGCTGAGATACTCTCAGCAGCAAAGTGGGGAAAATGCTGAAAATGCAACAATCAGAAAGGGGAAGAGCATGCTTCAGTAATGGCAATCCCTCTTAAATAGTCCTCATGACATTTATTCTATTCCAGAATCAAAGTCACTTCAGACCTTCATGAAGGGAATAGAGGCATCATTGATTATGATCAAAAGACATCTGGAAGGGCAAATTAAAAATTATTGGCATTGAGGCAGAAGAGATAGTAAAACCTTGCACGCTGCCAAACCAGGTTTCACCTCTGTATTGCCAGCACAGCCAGGAGTGATCCAAGTGTGGTCCCCCAAAAAATCAACCAAAAAATTTCTTGCCATATTAGAATAATTTGAAAGGTAGTACGGCCAAACTAAAAAAAAAAAATGTATCAAGGAAAATACAGCTATGCCCTTAGAAAAGGGTAATCGAGTAAATCCAATGTTAGGAATATACAATAAGAAGTTATCAACCTGATGGTCATGAAGATATCATATAGCACGATAAGAAATTTCCACAAGACACAGAGTTGTCTTTTTTGATCAAATTATTTTTCAACTTAGCATAGCAATCCTGCTTATTGATTATCGGGAAGATGACTGGTGAATAACGAAAACAGGCTATAAGTACAGAACAAACTTCTGAGATTTTTGTATAATATAATAGTAGACTACATTGGACTATGCAAATATCAGCTAAAGCCCATGCAATAGAGGACTAAGTATACAAATATTTATTTTGAAAGGTCAAGCACTGTAGATTTTACACATGAAAGATGAAAGTATTGTTTTGCTCTACTTTGAAAGGAAAAAATCTTAAATGGAAGAAAGTGGTTTTTAAAAATAACATTATAATAAATTCATCCTTTGAACAAGATTTGCTTTTCACCTGTATTGTAGAAAGAATCATGCTAGCCAGGAACTGTCCAATAGGGAAAACAAGTGACTTCTGAGCATTTGAAAGCCAGCTAGTCCAAAGTGAGATGTTATATGTGTAAAAAAAGCCTCACCAGATTTAAGTGTCTTGATATAAAAATGGGAACGATCTCACTGATAATTTTATATTGATTATAAGTAGTAATGTTGAACTGGTTCTGTTTGGATGAAATATTTTATTAAGATTAATTTCATCTGCTTCTTTTTAGTTTTCAATGTGACCACTAAAACTTTCAAAACATACCACAACTCCCAATTGTGCAAAACTGCAGGTGACATAGTGAAAAAGTTTCAAAGTCCCAGAGGGAAAGGATAAAAATAAATGCAGTAAATGGATTATATTTCTGGTCTATAAAAGAGAGAGAGAATGGGGGGCCGGAGATATAGCACAGTGGGTAGGGCATTTGCCTTGCACCAGCCTGGTGAACCCGGGTTCAATCCCGGCATCCCATATGGGTCCCCCAAGCAACGCCGGGGGTAATTCCTGAGCGAGCCAGGAGTAACCCCTGAGCATTGCTGGATGTGACCCAAAAAGCACACAGAGAGAGAGAGAGAGAGAGAGAGAGAGAGAGAGGGAGGAGAGAGAGAGAGAGAGAGAGAGAGAGAGAGAGAGAGAGAGAGAGAGAGAGAGAGAGAGAGAATGGGGCAGGAGAAACTTAAAACTGTCCAATTGACCTTTTCCTGTTTACACAGCCCACAGCCTTATTTTGCCTAAACGGTCTGTCAATTCTAAGTTGGATTCTTTACTTAGGCTATTTGTCTTCAAGTCCTACTTGGCAAGATGGCATCAGGTTTTTAAGGGAGTTTGCTGGGCTGTTGTTATGCGAGAGGAGAGACTTTGTCCTGAGCTCTGGTACTGGGCTTCGTTCGCTGACTAACACCCAACCTAAATTTTCTCTGGAGCAGCAGAATCCTAAGGCTCAGCACAACCTTCATTTGAGGCCCTTTCCAAGGAGTGTGCTTTTGGGGCCCGTAGCTCAGTCACCCTCTTTTACAGCACCCCCGCCCCCAGAGTCAATTAGAGACTTAGCTCTATCTCTCCTCTGCACGTCATACTTCCTTCCACACAGTGAGGATGCGGGTGACACAGGGCACTGGCCCTTCCCAACTGCACAATGATACCAGTTCTATTGTACTGCTCCTCCCCCTGGTTGGTCTTTCTTCTCTCCAAGAGCTCTGAAGAAGTTGATGGAACTGGCTAAGTTAGTATTTCCCTGCTAGCCTGTTAAGGCAGAAGTTAGCATTTCCTACTCGCGGTATTGAGTTAGTAGTTCCGCCCTCAATGATCCAATAATTGTTCTAACAATTCTCTTCTAGAGTTCTACCTTCTGTCCTTCCCACCTCAATCCTCATAAAAGGATGAATAAAGATTTATTTATTTACTTATTTTTCTTAATAGCATAGCTGAAAATTGAGGCTTGAGTGCAGCACTAAGAAACATGCCCAAGGGGTATTGGAAAATTGAAAGGAGGAGGATCTAATCCATTCTTGTGCTTCAAGCAAGCTTCCTGGGGCAGGTGACAGTCACTCATTCGTATTTAGAAATCTTAGATGGAGTTAGACAACCCGGTAATACCCAGTTCTGCCAGTTCCTCTAGCAACTCGCTCAGCCATTCTCTACTTCAGTTTCCCTCCAAAACTGCACCAATAAACCAGTGTTCTGTCTAGGTGGTGAATTAATCAGATGAGAGGTGTTTGAACATTATTAGCATGGTGCTTGGTCAATGAATGTGACTGATATTGACTTCTTTCAAACTGTTGTGGGCAGATAAGGGGTGGCTTAGTATTGAGTGTTTTTTTTTTTT